>DWDT01005677.1:0-10256 GCA_018245595.1 Microceris scylla
CGCCCCTCTATGAAATACGAACCTATCGTCCCACGCAGGGCACATATCCAGAGCCCGAGGCACTACTAGGAATCTTAAGTTAGAAAAATCTTCAAGTTACAAAAACAGTACTATTAGATCCGTAGCCGCACTTACAACCTTTCGATCGACGAACAGATAAAATCATAACTTTATTAATAGTAATAACGTTAAATTCAGTCATATCGTTGTTATAAAATTAAATTGTAATAGATTAGTGATAGCCTGTGTTCAAATCCCGGATCGGGTATTATTTGACATTTCTACATTAGAATTTCTAGTAGTGACTCGGAGTCTGGATGTGTGCCCGGTGTATGGCAATAGGCTCACCACCTATTCCATGGAACTTACAACGTCACTGGTGAAACATGGGAGTGTACAACACTCGTCTGCCTACCCCTTCTGGGATTACAGGCGTGATGTTACGTTTAGTGATAGTCTGGTACAGTGTCAAGGCAAATGACTAAGACCAATACATAATACACATTACCGTAGCTTGTGTTAAAAAGTCGTAGACACAAGCTTATCAAATGTATTGCAAAGTCAATAAGAAAATCTCCTTGTGCAGTTGAATACTGAAAAATGCGCCTATAATTCTGTACTCAACATAAATAAATATTTTCAATGAATATTTCCAAACACAAATCTCATACGATACTTGTTTGCATATAAAGTTGTATATTCTAACTTTTAAAAAGACTTCTCATGCATAAAAGTTCGTGCTATTTCGATAAAACTCCGTCTACATCTCCATTTCACGCCCCTTATGCAAGACGGTGCTAAAAATAAATATTAATATCTGTGTCCCACGTACCACTTAACCCCAAACCAGACATCTATTGTGGTGTCTACTAAGCACAACCTGATCCAAATACTTTTAGCAGAACTGATTTTTACAAACATTATTCAGCACATTTGGTGGCCTGTTTGTTTAGAGATGTCGTATTTACGACTGTCTGCTTATGAAAAAATAGATTATACACATATTTTGTTTTCAACATATTGTTTAGAAAAGAAACACAGAAAAATGTAATAATACTGAGCGTGTACAATTTGATATGGTCTTTAAATAAAGGGCCCAAATCTGGCTTTCCCTAGAGCCGTTTAGGAAACGTTCACATGTCTCTTGTTCTAGGAAATGTTGTGTAATCAAAAAATATTTCATTAGAACTTTATTATGCGGACATATCTACTGATAATGTGAGAATTTTTTTACAATAATAGGAGTTGGTGATAAGACAAATATTTTGGTCATTGTAATCACTCCATTATTGGAAACGGGTCTCACAACATGAAAGGCTGAGGCTGTAATAATCAGCCACGCTGCCAAGCGCCGGTTGTGCAGACAGATAACTATTTAAACATCTATTTCGCTATACATAAAATAATAAGCATTATCTATAAAGGGTTTGACGGTAAAAGTCTTTCAATGCATTCCTTAAGTAAAATTCCATCTAACAATAAAGTAACCCATGGCAAATGAAGCGTTCGGACCGTAAATAGCCTTTACGAGCGCCGTGGCGCTCCACGCTGCCGACCAGCCACTGTTCAATCGATGTTATTAAGCAAACTATATCTACACTTACAGCCGCACTAACTATCGTTTTAGTTTCACACGCCATAGAACTGATTGAATTTAGTACAAAAATATCTCAAAAGTCTTGATTTATCATAAATAATTTTGCTAATGCAGCCTTGAACCCACCAGTAAACTTATTGTTAGGTTAAATTTTAATTATAGCAGTCCCGAAGGCCGTGACATGTCGTTGGCAATTACGGAAGGCACGTACATAAATTCTAGAAACTTCCGGCTGTTATTATTGAAAAGTAGAGCCAATAGAAATTCGGTCTATAATATAAAACAATAATTTAAAAATCAATCAATGTAGTTCTTAATATCTCTTTATAGCCAATACATTTTGTACATAGAAAGGAGAGATTTGATAAAGACTACGTATTTTTGTGTATCTATAAGTTCTTAACACATATGTAAATATATTAATAATGCAAATCTGAACTTGACTTGCTGCTCAAGAAGTCATAATATTAAAGTACTAACATATTAATATATCCGACATTCGTCTCGGAGTTTTGTTGCTATAAATCTGTTATCGTCAAAGGAACATTGCGAAAAACGATGTAACTTAGATATCGTACCTGAAAAGGACGCCATCCTGGCCATAGGAGCGCAGCACTGAATAATAGATGCAGCGAGCAAGGTTATCTTTTATCGTTGCGAACTAAGATTTATTGCAGCGGTGCCACGTCGTTCTCGAACTTTCGGCGTCCACTATACACGGTTATGGGAAATAGTTTTACGTCACTTAAGCTAACGAGGTTATAGTGTGAGGAATGGTAAGGCTGGGGGCGAGAATATGGCGGAGCGTCCGACGTGCACCCCGGCTCACGGCCGCTGCAAAATGATCGCGTGGCTCTCGTACGAAGCACGCAACGCCGCCCGCCCTCACCCGCCGGCTGCAGGCTTGGGCGGCTTCCACGAGTGATGTTCTACAAACATGCTGTTCATTCGGCTCTTTTATTTAATGTCTCTTGCAAATATTATGTAGTATATATTGTATGTGATACACTATCACTATTTCGGTGAATACAGATGTGTTATAACGTTATAGTCAAACATAAATTATACATTGGATTGACAAAAATTTTTTTATGTGTTTTTACAATTATATAGGTTTATATTTCATATTATAGAAATCTCTCGTAAAATATGACATGTTATATCTTGAATGTTCGAGAAATATCTAGTCAAAAACTAAATCAACTTCAGCCCTGTTATCATTGTATTGTTGGGCAAGATTCTCATCTCAGAATACGAAGGGATAACATTTTAATATGCCATCTTGACCTATCGCAGGTTCACAATTTCATACTTGAAGAAAATTATGGAGAATTCTATGCTGTACAGGTTTCCTCGCTGCCATCATCGTTGCAGCATATGATATTATATCTTAAAAGACATTATTTTGCAAATAACGAGGTACGCGTCAATATTTGAATCGAGACAAATAAATAATATATATTCAATAACTCCTAACATTACTTAACACCATCATCATCATCAGCCTATTCCCGTCCACTGCTGTATAAAGGCCTCTCCAATAGCACGCCACTGAGCTCGATCTTCAGCTCTTGTCATCCAACCACTGCTAGCCACTTTGCGTATAGTCAGTCCACCTAACTGGGGGGCTTAACTCAACCCGAAGGTGAAAATAAACTCTAATCACCTTAACCGACCAAAACGAAGTACATTAACATTTCATTTTTATTGTAAACTACTTACCAACTGGCCTGTTATAATTAAACTAATGCCTTTATGACGAAAGGTCCTAAATTTAACTAATTTAAATAATTATAATATTTTTCGTGTCACTGATAAAATAAATAGATAAAATAATAAGACGGCAAAGACTATAACATAAGTCGAATAAAATCCGTCGAAAATGAATATTCAAAAATCAAAATCTTTTATTGGAAAAATAAATTTAATTTCTTCTCGGAAATCTTGATTTATACTATAATGGCGGCTGATATAATATGTGTATTTTATGATTAACTATCAAATAATAAAGGTACTTGTAAACATTGTTGTACATTTAATCTAGCCGATTTTAATAATGTAGTTTACAACTTACACTATTATACCGCGTTCCACTAGTACTGCCCTCTGTGTTCTAATACCGAACACTTTGGCCCGGAACACAGCAACAATTATTACGTTAAAGTGACTAGCGAAATAACAGATGTCACCACAATCGCAGGAAATGAAAAGCTAATATTCCCAACAGGATATTTGCAGAAACATCGCTACCACTGAAACTCAGATATTATTATTATAACCTTGAAGACAGAGGTCGCTGATGTACAAAATTAGTAACAATTTTTATATAAAAAAACTTACAATATATATAGATAGAAAATAAAATCTACAATTACGTGACATATGTATATTTTAATGTTTTAATTTTAATGAAATTATACTGTAAGATAAGAAAATATGAATAGATATTGATGTAATGAATAAAATGACAATTTATTTTGGCAGGTTTATGGTTGAATATATTCACAGTTTATATATTTAATTTTAAAAAACGTCTTACAAATCTTCAATGGAAAACTGTATACAAAAAGATAAAAAAAGACATTAAACGGCCTACAAACAAAATATTGAACTCATCTGATTTTATATAGTTAAGTGTAAAATGACAAGCGAAAAAGGAGCATGCCGGTATTATTGGAAAACTATTAGATTGAAATATAAAAGATAAATATCGCTATTCGGGTCACGCTCCTGCGGCCTCCTTTCAACTTATCGCCACATTGAGATGGACAAGAAAGGAACTTAAGTTGTATAACCGTTTGAACTTTTAAAAGCATTCTGTACTAGGTTTGTTTGGTTGAAAATGGTGCATGTAAAGCTCAGGTCAATGGCCAAAAGAATCTCGAAAATGTTCTATTTTTAACACACAACGCCTGTATTTTTCCGAAGGGGTAGGTAGAGGAGTGCAACAGGTTCACTCTTACATTTTATTAGCTGTTATTTGGTTCAAAACAGTAGTACATTTTAGTCTACGCCCAACGTTTAAAAGAATAACAAAATTTGTATATTCACGTAACGTGTGAATTGAATATGTCTAATCAAAATAGATGAAGAATATCAGGTTTGTTACAATACAGATATTTGGCACTCATTGCTCCCTGCTTAGCCCGTAAAGCTTTCGGTGCGATGACGTAATAACAATATTTATGGAATCAAACGCTTAAGTTGTGTTAATATTTTAATCGTTTAAAGTGTATATTTCAATATCTTTCGTTATGTTACTGTTTATACTATTTTGCCCCCACTACACAGTAATAGCTGTGTTGGACGTAAAGTTACCCTTTGTCCCAAAACATGTGTTCATCTCAAGACATTAAACGTTCCCCTAAGTGATTATCCGGCAGTTTTTAATTAACGCTACCCACTAGCAGATCATCTAAATTGTACACATACTTACATATGCAGCCTTTGCACTGTAAAATCGACCTAACGAGTATCAAAATAGAGGCGATATAGACCGCAAACTAAACTGGAAACGGTAGGAGAGTTGATAAACAAGTTTTAATGTCTCTACGGACTGCGACACTTGCGTAGTGAAGCTACGACTTCTGCTACGAACATCTTCAAGTGCAATCAAGAGAAGTGTTATTTCGTTCACAAACTTAGTACGTAATTCTGCCGCGTTACAGTTTTAATTTCATTTGGGTTAATTAAAAATATGTTCGTGAATATCTTTATTTTGTGAAAGAAGTATCATAATATCGTAACGTTGGCGAAACGTGAGAGTGTACCACACTCCTTTGCCTACCTCTTCGGGAATCATAGGCGTGATGTTGCGATAACTATAATAATAATAAGTACCAGCGTCCGTGGGTGAATAGAGTGATGAATTTAAGATTTACACATCCGGTGTGTAAATTTAGTGATATTTAAAATTCAGTGCTCTCTGCCAACCTCGTAAAAAATCTGCCGTGGTGATACTACAAATCGACATACTAAGTTTATACGAAAAAAAAAGAAAGAAAGAACAGTCAAGTATTCAATATAACCAAACTAATAAAAGCACCAGTTCTACATTGGTGGCGTATTGCAGGAAGCACACACACTGAATGCAATGCTTACACATCATATTATGTCACACACAAACACACGCGAAGCTCACGCCATACTGAATATTCACAACTGTATCCTTGATGCAGTGCGCAAACTAAAGAAACATACAATTGTATAGGTAACAGTTAATATCTTGTGATTGAACTTTTTCTTTGCACTTATATTAAGTGATATGACTGCCTCGTTGGTCGAGTGGTTGGAAGTTCGACTGCCGATCGGGAGGTCCTGGGTTAAAATCCCGGGTCGGGTACTATTGGATTTTTCTAATTTAGATTTTCTTGTAGAGACTCGGAGTTTGGATCTGTGCCCGATGTATGGTAATAGGCTCACCACCTATTACATGGAACTTAAACGTAACTGGTGAACCATGGGAGTGTACGACAATCCTCTGCCTACCGATTCGGGGATTACAGGCGTGATGTTACGTATAAAATAACAATAAATGAAATCTTATCATTATTCATAATAATGACTGCTGGCTGCATTTTATTGCAAACGAATAGAAAAAAAATATTTTCAAAGCTTCATTAATAGTAATATTAAGTTTTATAATATAACATCACGCTTGTTTATATATGAAGACGTATGTAGAGGAGTTCAATACTTCCACGTTTTACAGTTATGTAATATATCTCGTGCACACATTTATAACACATTGTCATATAACAGAAGTATTTATATTAATATTCATACTGTAGTCCAATGTTACAAGACTTGTTTTGTTAGTCAATATTCATGTTATGCGCGCTGAAGGATCACACAAAAACAGCCACACGTCAGACTGAAATACACATAGAAATTTCGCGATTTCTTGTGTATGCTACCTCGAGTAGAAGCAATTATGTAAATTACTTTTCGCCATCGACAAGCTTATGAATATTGTGATAATTTTATTAAAGTTAAAGCAATAACAAATTCGCAGAACGCGTGGGTGGAAATATTGGCGTAGGTGAGTAATTAAGAGACGCGATGACGCAAAACCTTTTGTAGGTACCAATAGAGAATTGGTTTTTGTTCTAAAGGTTTCAAGAAATGGAAACTAAGTTCTGAATTCAAAGAATCGGCCAGGTTTCAACCAGGAATAACTAGAACGAAGTGCTAAAGGGAAAAACGGTGAGTTTTACCATCAAATACCTTTTGTTATTTGGATCAATCGCTCAACTTTGTCTATTTTATAATGATGACATTTCAAATCTGGAAATGTTCGTTTTTCATCGTTATTAATGATTTCATGAAAATTTTAACTAATATTATAAGAAGGCAGGCCTTTTTCGCGTGATTGATTCATTTACGCAGGGGTTAAATTACCGATGCTAGAACTACGAAATTTGGTAGATTACTTTAGTTGCCTAGGAAAGCAATAAAAAAGTAATAAAAAATAAATAGGGATTAAAATTTATATTGGTTAGTAGAGAAAGGGTTTTAATTTGTAATTTTATTCTTGGGCTCTATCAAAAATGCAGAAATCGGTTTATTAGATTTATCAACATTCGTGTCAAAAAGGTTTAAAATTTGTACAATGAAATGATCTGTCTGTTCATATTGGATTTTAATTATAAGCCACAAATGCACTTTAAAAAAAAACATATTTCTATTGTCAGTTTCTTTCAAACTGCTATACTTAAATTAATTTAAAGGATGTAATTTGTATTTTATGGTTATCTAGGTAGTCTGAAAAACCTTAATTCTGTTTTACTAATATTTCATATTAAAATCTTTATGTACAGAAGTTATGGTCTATAAGTACCTAAGCGATTTGGGGAAAGGTCGCTTGTGATGTACACTTTAGTTTAAGTAGATGTTACTGAGTACCATTTTCTAAACGTCACGTCGCGCTAATGTTAAAATACTTGAGACAATATCATTTAAAATTTGTTATGACAACGTGTTTCTAGATGGACGAGCGATATGAAATCATGTCAATAACGCTTCGTCAATAAATCGTAGGCGTCCCCGACTCCAGAATGTTCTATTTCAAGCAATCGCGTGGGAGGAAATTTAAATTGATATTTCATATGGTGATTAACATATTCTTAGGTATAAAAGCTGTTTATAAAGTAAAAATAAGTAATTTTCTGAGACTTATTTTTTTATGAAAGAAATAAGTGTGAAGAAAAAATATTCTGAAAGTATTCATGAGTATACCTAAACACATTTTTCTCTAACATGAAGAGGGGAAAAGTATTGAGCTTAGCAACTGAAAAATCGACTCACTACAGGAGTTTTCGAATGGAAGAAACAAAAGAATAAACTATCGTACAACAAAAAGTCACGATCTTTCCCTCGAAGACGTTCACTGATCCTGAAGTAAGTTGCCGTGTAACAGCCTGAGGAGAAAAATCATCAATCTTTATTATTTATTTTGCGATCATAACTTCGTCTAACTGGAAACGTGCCTACTAATATAACGCTACTGTTATTATATAAAACATAACTATCATATAACATCTGTTTTATATACACATCGGTACAAGAAAATAAATTATATTGGACATAACAAACGAATAAACAGTGATATGAAAACGTCACAATAAAAACAATTTAGTACATTATATTACTATTAAACATGGCAAGGAACAGTTCATCCTATTGCTACGCGACGATAAAATTTGTTAGTAACGGTCTCAATATGGATATTTACTTATAAAAGAGTTGCAAAAGACTATGATCCTGACTCTTCCTGTAATTACTTTTCTTATATATTATGGCCCCGCACAAGAAATAATGTTTGGGCTTAACTTAAAACATTAGTGCCTAAACGAGCACGCTTATTCGCTCCGATTTGCTTATTTTATTCACGACTTTGAGGACAAAAAATAAAATTCTTGAACAAAAATGTCTACAACAAAGAAAATGTTCAAGATTTCTAACACTGCTTCATTTGAAATCAGAGTATGCGACATTAGAGTTATTTTTTGGTGAATCAGCCTTATACATTACATGTGTGTATTGTATGCTTATAATGCCAATGTTGATGGCTACAGGTGCTGAGGAAGACCCAGACTCACCTACCTTTACCAAATATGATACCTACTGGCTCATGAAGAGTCAGAAGTCTCCGAAACCCGTGTACGTGTATGAAAAGAGTGATGAATCTAGAAGAATCGCGGCAAGTTTGCAAGTACAGTTATATTTAGCACTCGATCCTCTCTGCCTGTCTCGTAAAGGGCCTGACGTGATGGTGTAACAATAATAAATAGGTACTTTAGATATGTTATTTTGAGCTCAGTGGGATGCTATTGGAGGGGCCTATGTTCAGCAGTGGACGGAAATAGGCTGATAATGAATTTCATTTCTGTAACCATGTACATAACTTAAAATAAGATATTGACATTTCTCAAACAGCAGAGAAAGCAAATCGCTCTTTATGAACTAAAGTTTAAAACGACAACCCAAATATCGCCAGAGCTCATTAAGGCTTCGGTCCCGAGTAATTGCAGGGGCGAATGTCGCAAATCAGTGATTGTTAGACTATCTACGACCTTCAACAATCCGGAAAATTATTCGAGAACAATCTCGAAGGCCGTACAAGGGTTTATATAACAACGTTTGTAAAATTTTGTCGTGTTAAGCTTTTGTTATTAGGTAAATATTTTTTTATTGATTACAATTAACAATAACATTATTCTGTCTCAGAATCCACGATAAGGCCTGCGTTGATAGCTTTATGACCATAATGCTCACGCTGGACATATATAATTTTATTGTCAAAATAATAATAAACATACCATTTGATAATTCATTCATTCCATTAACAAACACATATTCAGTTACGTATTCAGGCAAAAATGTTTGCAACCACTTATTTCAAATGTAATCGAAAATCATCATCACCATCAGTCTATCCCCGTCCACTGCTAGAGATAGACTTCCCCCAATGAGCGCCATCGCGCCCGGAAATGAAAATTTATACAGCCCAAAATGCGTAGCGCGCCCACATTACGCCACCTTACTGTTAGAATCTTCCCTCAAGCTATCGGATCGATGGCGAGCGTCTTTACCCCATTTATCATACGCCGCCGAATCGAATATTTCACATTTAATGCGTACTTACACAAAAAAGGTTTTTACTATAAATCCTCACTTATTAGCGTTTATGTGAAAAAGGTTCTACATATATGTTTATTTACGGCATTGCTTTTTTATTTATTTATTGTTTGAAATGTTCTATTGTTTGATTAATACGAGTAGGTATAATTATATTCTCATCAGATCTCTTACTAATACACAGAAAGCATCCAGTGAGAAATAGCTTCTATTTTCTATTATTTTAATTTACTTACTTTTATATCTATTTACTTAAGTATTTAGTCTGTGATTTCTCTTTTAATATTTATTTAACATAGTATATAGCCTAAAATTTTATATATTTATTTGCCTAATTTCTTTACAATAGTAATTGCACGGCCGGAAATAAAATTTGTTTCTCTTCTGTGTTTTTACACCATGTATAGTAACACTTGCACTTCTGTTAGTATTCAAATACTTTTTTTTTTTTTTTTATACGCAATAGGCTAGCTTTTGGCCACAGTCTTGCCTGATGGAAAGCAACGATGTGGCCTATGAT
>DWDT01005678.1:0-10255 GCA_018245595.1 Microceris scylla
GCTCACTTCATGAAATGCTCGATAATTTCATGAAATGGTCGCATTTCATGATGTGGGCAACTTAATTTGACCAGATCATTAAATCGTCAATGTTTCACGATTTTGTCATCCACATTTTACCAGATCATATAAATAGGGTAACCATAAAATATTTCATAAAAATCCAGAATATTTTAAGAACTTGTTTATTGTCAGTCTTACAACATTTAAGTCATTTGTTGGCGCATGACAAACTTTGGTGACACTTTGAAGTACAAAGTATTTTGTTTTTGAAACATGGACATACACTTGACATTCAAAAAAACTTATTTTGTAATCGTAATAAATATTATAATATGGCGATTATAAAATAAGACCTCTGTCCTATTCAAAATTCAATTTTAGTACAATTGTAAAGTGAAAGCTCTGTACTATTCAAGACTATGGCACTTCAATTGTTAAATAGGACCACGATCCTATTCAAGTCCTATAATACTGTAACGATTATTCAACACCCGCAGCGTGCTCGCCCGCAGTTTATTACGAAAATTACAATAAAAAATGAGGCTGTATGTATTCCGCTATAGCCTTTCGGCTGTACTGTCGGTGATTATACACCAATCAAACAGACCAATGGGTAGCGGCACGTGAGTCACGCTAGCTGCGGTATAAAAATGAATCTTCGCGCTAGAAATAAATATATAACACTTAAAGGTAGGCTTACAGTACTCTCTCACGTACCATTTCAATTAATTCAATATTAAATAACATGATTGGAAGTGTACTACAGTCCTCTGCTTACCCCTTAGGATTTTACAGACGCCATGTTATTCTATGGCGCCACGGCCGAGCAAGAGGCCCTGGGTTAGAATAATGGTTTCGGTAAAATATCATTGGGCTTTTCGACTTTGAAATTCCCAGTAGTGTCACTGATTGTAAGTCTGGATTTACGCCCAGTGTATACCAATAGGCTAGCTCCTTATTACATGAAAGTTATATTATAATTGGTGGTAACTTTGAAAACTGTATTCTGTTGCCAACACCTTTGGACACATAGAGATTTTGGTATGATGTTAAATAACGTCTTACTCACGAACTCCGCAATCGCAGTAACAATACGCTTAAGTCGTACATGAAACCGTTTGCATTGTTTCAATGTTCTAATTAATGATATCACTTTATGAAACATTTGTTAGATTAGGCTTACATGATGCGTTATTCTTTTTAAAGTTGCTTGTATACGATAATGTGGATTGAATATGCCCAAGTGCCATGTGATACTTGTTTTATATAAAACTGACATACCTTGAGTAACCTTTAATGTGAGTAGTAGCACAATATTCTTACCCGAAAAATGACTGATCCATTTCCTAGTTCCCCATACTGTCGTCTAGAGGGTGGCACTGTCGTCTTACACAAATCATTGCTGACATCTATAGATATTTGGTATCGAGGGAGACCTACACATACTATGTTGAATAAAACTAGATCCGATATTGGTTGGTGGGAGGATAATACTGGGTAGGAATTGTCCGAAACCGCTGTACAGGTATGAAGTGTGTGAAGAATTTGGATGAAGCATCATAAAGTTAGACGTGTAATAAAGATATATTTGGCACGCGGTGCTCTCTGACTACCTCGTAAGTGATCTCGCGTATTGATAGACTGATAGTATTAATGGTTTCAAGATGTTCAACCACCTGTTACAGCTTGCCGCTCCTGCCCGCATTATATATTTAAAAATTTCGCTATACCTTTGTTCTTTGTTCTACCTTCATTTCTATAAGATTTTTGTTGATAAATTTGACAAATTTTGTTTAAACTGTATCTTTTTAATGTACTCTACGTCATGTTTTATATTATAACCGCGTCGTACGTCCAGTTCTGCGTCATATAACATTTTCTAAATACGAGTGGAATTTTTTAGTCCGTTATCATCGCCATGTAAACCCCGCGCTATCCGCGACCCAAGGTTTCCGCAAACCGCCCGCGTCAGTCGCCATCTAACAATGAATGGAAACCGGGTCTGCGTGCCACTAAATAAAAACACCGGTTAAAATATTCACGAACATTAACTGTGATGTTCTCTATTGTGCTCTGTGTTAGTTCTAGAAATTTTGTGACATATTGAGACGTTATTCTTCTTTACGGTCTCTTGCTCGATCGTTGACGGCTGACCTTCTTAGTGTTTATTTTACGATAGTGTCTCGTGGTTTTGTGTCATTAAACCAAAAATTATCTAGGTTTACTCAACGGTGTTACACAGTGATGGCTAATGGTTTGAAGTTCTGTCACCTATGCCACAGTGGCGCTGTTGAAACATGAATTGTGGCAATTACATTCAGTAAGCCTGCCTGTTTACAGTGTTGGTGGTTTCGTTCTTGTGATCTGGACTTGTGAGTGGGATCCGTGGCCCCTGGGTTGGTGCGTCACTGAAAGGTAATAACAATTCGTCTAATTTCTGTCACAAAATGTCATCATGATTGCAATGTACATGATTAAAGTAAGAATTAGTTATTAATTACCACAATCCTTTTGGGGTAGGGAGATCTGGCGTGATGATACAAGAATAATAATAATATTTAATAACACCTTATTTATCTATAACCTTGCTTTGTGAGAGTCCACTGTGTGATAGGCAAGGAGAAACCTGTAGTACAACCTTGCAGATCACCAGCGCTCTGGTAATGATAACGTTGATTGTTGTAATTATAATAGATTACTCGTTTTGTAAAGCGCTTGCGGTATAGAATATTCGAAAATGATTTCTTAGGTTCGACATCATTCTGTTTTGTAACTTTTCCGCTAGAGATAGGCTGCACGTGAGTTGCCAGTTTTAATCGTCTTTTGAAGTAAGGGTCCAGTCGTGGAAATCTGTGGCATGATTGGAAACCAACCAATTCTATAAGCCAAGTTTTCAGCTCCGAAAAAACCGACAGAACTCTCTCCAGTAAGGAAATTCCACTTTTAATTCATCAGAATATATTATGACTATAATAATCGATTTTGGCACCGTTAGCCAAACTTTTGTCCCGTGGATCATAGGACCGAATTGCATTAGGTATGTGGAAGAGGGATTTAGCGAATTTTGTTAGTTGAATCTCTATTGCAGTTCTATAAAATAAACATGAAGATAATTTATAACGTAGACTTTTAAGCCGCTAACCTATTGTGACCTATTTTAAGGCAATTTGACAACTTGTTTTATACATGTTTTTTTTGTAAATCTCTTTTTTGTCATCATGTTTGTCCTCATCATCATCTTCATTATCCTCACTATCATTAATAACGACCGATTTAGCGTTTAAATGTTTTCTGTCCGTTCATCACGAGAAGACCATGTTAACTTTCATATGTCCCAAGTTCTTATTGGCAGAGGTCACAGGTTCTGTTCACTGATTCTGTCGAACGCATTTTATAAGATTGATTTGTTTAGTATTTTTGTATGTACGAGTATAATGTATAAATAATTCATATATTTTTTTCACCCTCATATGATTGAATGTTAGATTAGTCGCACAAAATGTATATTACCGATTCGGTCTGCATTAGCACAATAAATATGTTTACGACTGATGACTTTGAGACCGCAATTATGTCAACCAACATTGTCTTCAATACGTTCAAATTAAAGATAATTACCAGACTCTCGTCATGAAGTGGCTTGATATTTTTGTAACATTAAAATAATTATGTCCTTAAAATATTAATTTGACAAGGTTAAACGGATATCCCGTTTAACTATTTAAGTATAGAAAATCTTGCACTTTTGCTCAAATGTCAAGGCTGGTGGAATAGGATAATAAATGGTGATGTGTCACAAAGCTTTTACAGCCATAGGGGGTGGATTAGGGTGGTATTGTTGGTAGTACAGTAGC
The DNA here is from genome assembly GCA_018245595.1 of Microceris scylla. NCBI lineage: Eukaryota > Metazoa > Arthropoda > Insecta > Lepidoptera > Hesperiidae > Microceris > Microceris scylla. The sequence goes on from DWDT01005678.1 coordinate 3,858, forward strand.
AAGCTGCCCCCATATTTCAAGGTGGCGTGGTTCGATCAATAAAGTGCTCCACCCAGCTATTGATCCTGAGACAGCTACATGAGTTCTAACCTAATGTTCTTATAGCGTGCCAATTTGTTTTGGAAAGTTTTTGATTGTTACTTTACTTTGTTGATGATGATAATGGAATGTATAACATAATTGGTGAGTCGTCAGAATGTATTGCACTCCTCTGTCTACCGTATCGGAGACATACAGGTGTGATGTTATGTTATGTTTTTCTCGTTGTTGATCTTTGGAGAATGTGTGAGTGGATTTTTGAATCAATTCTTGATTTGTTGCATACGGGCATAATATCATTATTTATTATAAATGCATTTACCGTGATGATTTCTCTGATCAAGAGGAGCATGATAAAGTGATGTTTTTGTATAAATCGGACTCTACTATGTATTTAAAGCCAATTTCAGTATTGCCTACACGTGTAAAAATATTTTAAAGGATTACACAAGACCAGTGATAGCCTAGTGGTTAAGAATTCAGCCTCTCACTCCGGGGGTGCCGGGTTCAAGCCCATGGCGCGCACCTCTTCACAAAAGTGCGTTCTAAGTTTAAATATCACTTGCTAACGGTGAAGGAAAACATCGTGAGTAAACCTACACACCTTAAAATTAATAAAACGGAACACCAACCAGGTTCAAAATTAAGCCATAAACTTTTTAAATGTTCATTGAATGGGTTTATATATACTTTTTTTTATCAGGTTGTTTCCGCATGTAATAGTTATAAAACTGTATTTGTAAACGCTTGAGAGCGAGTTGATATTGACACGCGATAAGCTGTCACTCTCTGCTCATTATCGGACTGGAACGATACTGCTGCATGGCGACATTTTTTTCTCATTTTACCTACCATTTACATTGTGCTTACCCCTTCGGAAAAATACAAGCACGGTATTATCTTAACACCGTATAGGTATAGTCTTAGATTAAATCAATGGTTAGAAGATAGAAGAGAGATTTTGTTTATTTACATATGTAGATAAGAACGTTTTAAAATTGTTTTTATATTTAAATATTTGTGGCTATAAATGAACAGTGATAATGTTTTAGGGTTTCAGACTCCTGTCGAGTTTGCGGTTCGAATCCCCAGCACGCGCTTTCGACTACACTAAGCTGTGTGTTTTAAGATATATTTCTATACACAAATCGAAACCTCCTAACTATAGGTTATGTTTTGTAATATTGAGTTCTCTTACAAAAAATTACCATTAACAATATGATTAACGAGATGATGCAATTTACAAAATGATTAACGAGATGATTGAGTTAACAATACGATTAAAGTTATGATTCAATTGACAAAATGATTAATCGTATTCCATTTTGACATGTCATTAACATTTAATGCAACATTATCATTCGGAATTCATCGTAACCCATACAATTAAATCATTCAGACTAATCTTAATGTTTATCATCACTTCCCTGTTATGGCGCTGTGTTCGCAAGATATATTTTATATAACAATTATCATAATGATTAGGGTCACTTTTTGTATGCGGGTCGTCACCTCGGTGCATTGATAAGGAGCGTGTTTGTGATAACACACGTGATGTAAAGTACGTACGACTCAAACAATGGCTATTGACAACACACACCATATAACTCGCAGAAGTTAACTAGTCACCTCACCACGATGTAATAGCGCGCGAGAGCGGGTAGCGGTAGTAGACAAAGCAGAAAAATATTGGCAACTCCTCGTATGTGGCTCATGCCTATGGGCGACGGTGATAATTTATCATCAGGTGTCTTGTCTGCCTGTTTGCCCGGTTCAATGTATTCAAAAGGGCTGTGTCAGATTGTGGTAGGGAAAGCTCACACCTCACTCATACATATGTAGTTGACTTCTGTGTGTTGTGTGAACACTGTGAAATAATGAACTTAAACATGTAAACATAGTGAACAATTCTTCCAATCCAGCGTCTTCTATGTCGTCATACCGTCACGTACCGTATCCACAAACGCTTCTAACTGCTTGCTCACACAAATCACAAATGCGCTTGTAACATTGGCCGTTCTTTCACGTTCGGAACCCATATGTACATCTATCGGTTATTCCCTTAGCAGTTATAACGCGTTTCATCAGGCGCAGTCGACGTCCGCGAGGAAGATAGCAGGAGCAGGAAATTCTTGCTTGATTCAGAATAGTTGTTCAGTTACTTATCTTAAGTCAAGTATTCGACCATGGTTACCCTCCAAGGTGTGTTTATATCCAGCTAAGTCATTCAGTTAGTTTTCAGTGCATTTCAGTATAAAAGCATGTTTACGTATGTATAGTGTACCAGTACCAATCTTTTCATTAATTGGACCGATTTCCAAACTAACGACAAATGTAAAATACATGGAGAGAAAATCGTTTCGGTAGACTGTAAAAGTGTATATGGGCCCTTAATCCTCAGATCATAACGTTATAAATTACGATGTGTATCTCTGACATCACCGAAAACATCGCTACTAACACTATAACTCTGACAATGAGTCACGCAGGGGAGGGGAATATTTTAATGTGTGTATGCGTCATTGTGTTATGGTACTTAAAGGGACTTGCATTGAACTTTGTTTTGAGATAATATTGTGTGTAGTGCGGACTGATACTGGCTGATGGGGGAATCAGAAGCCCCAGACACGGATTTGCGTGTTTGAAAGGAGATAGATTTTAAAGCACCTCAGGTCTGTAAGGGTAGAGATATGTGATAAAATTAATTGCTGCTCTCTGCCTACCTCGGCGGTCTCGGTCTACCTCGGTACAATAATGATAATTGGGTCTTGTGGCGACTGACAGCTGGTATGCGTTGTTATTTTTTGTAAATATGTTTTGTTGTATTTCTAATCTTAGCCCTTCTTAATGGTTTTCTTCTTGGGATTAGACTTTGCATTTTTAACGCCTGCTGCATTTCTCAGAATTTCCCACAGATACATTCAGTCTTTTTAAAAGCGGTAGGTGCAATGATTAAATACATACAAGTCTTAATTATTACAAGTAGTCTCGTCTTACGGTTACAAAGATTTCAGAAACGGCGGTAGTTCATTGACCTTGAAAAAGAGTACTCTTTTAATCACGTGTGAAACAAATCTTGTTTTTTACTTTTTGTTTTTATCTCGTAACTATCCGAGTTGTTATCCAGGAAAATTCCGTTCCAATCTCTCTGCTAACGGTCAACGGTAATTGCGTTTATCATGAGGTACATACATATGTATATTATAGGTTCTAACTGCTAGCGATAAAGCTGCATAATAATTATATACATAAATATTTTTGCACATACATATGTTGGAGATAGCATTCTTTACGAACAATTATATACGGATATTTATTTACCTCGCGACTGTGAATAGCATCAAATTCATAGATAAAAATATTACCAACGGCCCTTTATTAAAACAATTTTCGCAAGGGTTTCTCGAGGAAGCATTCTATCACCTCTAATCTTTAATGTGTTCAAAAGTAAAGATTACCTCATTGTATCTTTACAAAGTTCAAATAATATCAGTTGTTAGTCACAGATACTGGAACTTGACCCACTGAACGGGCGGTGGCGTCTTTGAAGCGGTGGAGTGTATGAATATACAAGCAATTAGTTAAATTTTGATATGACCCAAGTAGTACCATGTTCACCCCTATTTTATGAGCTTGCGCGTCGATTTGCGGAACTATGTAGTTGTTTTGATTTCATAATTGCAATTATTTTTAGGCTATTCAGTTTTATATTTATGATCCACATAAATGATTTTACATTAGGATAATAAGTATTAAGTCTTTCTTATTCCCGTTGGTTTTAATTAGCGTTCGTCGGAACTGCTTCTTTTTTTAAATATAGGTGATACTTTAAAGGTTTCATGCCTCGCTGGTCAGTTAAAAGTTCATTCGACGTTTTTTGTTTCTTCCTTTGTAGGTCTTTAACTCACACTCTATGAATACTTTTTGCAGTAAGAAATGTTTATTTATTCCGTTAAAAACGAGCGTTGCTGTAAATATTACAATGCGCTTTATGACCTTTTGATTTTATCAGTTTTATTTTTTATTGGTATATACTACATTAGGTTTTTTAGTCTCATATCATAACTGTAACATACATACATATTATCATCTCATAACTGTAAAAGTGCGATGTTGCTCGTGTTGTTTGCTAATTTATTTTGTTTGTTCATCTTCGTGTTTTGATTTTTTTTTATAATTGTACATATGTACGTCATCGCCATCAATGGACCCCCAGATATGGACTAAATTCCAAGATACCCCGATCGGCGTCCCACTGTCTGATCTTGATGTTTTCAAACATTTTGACGTATTTTATCTGGGGTTAATTGCGTAGTGATGTGAAATTGTTGGTTATCGATAAAACTTTGATTTCTTATTACAGTCGTTTTTTGCTTCTGATGAAACCACTATTTCCTTCGTTTTATGTTTTTTTTTTGCTGCGCTGTCGTTTATGGTAATTAATATAAATATGGTAAACTTTAAATAAGTAATTCTTACTAAAGTTTACTTACCCAGACTCTTGAGGGCTGTTGTAGGACACATAGCTTTTATTAAGATGGAACAAAAATAACCAAGCGATTCATTCTTTTAATATAAAATTTGCTTGTATTACTTTTACTAAGATAAAGAGAATACATATATGTACGCATGTCCATTTTGTAGTCAATAGGTACTCGATAGATATAATAACGTCAACTGTATCATGATATTCTCGCGCTGCACTTGAACACAATAACATCAACAAGGTCTCTTTAAACGTTGATTGAAAACCCTTTTGACCCAAAGGCCAATAAATCATAGCTAGAATTCTAACTTGACCTATATCCAAACATACGCGATGTAAACAGACTTGGACTCAGTTTTCTGCGGCAGCAGAAATCTTTCTATTTTTGTTTTTTAATTGAATACCGCTTGATTTTTGTTATTTTGACGTTTTTAAATAAGTCTTTATATTATTAAACCCAGAAAAACGTCACACTTGCCACATTACTATAATCAATTTATAACATTGTACACAAGTAAATATTATTTTCAGTACATTAATAGTTAGAATGAGGTTTAGGATATATAAATTAGGAATATATAAATTGTTTATAAACGGATATTGTAGGACTTTTTTGGGAAATATTTCATTAAAAATGACGAAGACGATATAAAAATTTGTTCAAACCCAAAATGTAAGTACATCTATCGCTTTTCGAAGATATTGAATTCTATATGGAAGCCATATTTTATTGCACTACTGCTAATCTTGCTATTACTTGCATCCAACCACATGTCGTTTCTAATGCGATGTATGGTGACAAACGGCCGCGCAAACGTCATGCTAATAAACGGGTTCCGTAGCTCACATGTAACCGATGTCTCGAAATAAATTGAATTCTGATGAGCTTTTAATTACGTCTGAAATTCGTGTCACGTCTCATTGGCAGTGTGCTTACTTTCTTTTATAATCGAGACGAGTTTTAGGAGCGTAAAAGCGGTTGCCTAGGTATTTGACAGAAGAACGGTCGCTAGCTGGTCTGCCACGCGTTTGGATGAAGCCGGGTTCATTTATACGGGATAATTGCATTTGATTAATTGTCGCCTTAAACTCGATGATCCGTTTAAGTTGTAATAAGAAAAATATAATCTAACAAACCATCACGCCTGTATTTCCCCCACGGGATAGGCAGAGGAGTTTAGTATACGACCACAATATTTCCGAATAACGAATAAAAGCTATTGCTTGATGTCGATATATTTTATGTAACATCATTAAACGCCACGTTATCGTAATTATATGTCAGGCACAATGTTGCTTTAGTGACCTAGCGGAGATTATGCGGAAAGGAGCCAATTATTAATATAATTATGATATTTAATTAGCCCTTTGGTGCAGTGGTAGTGGTGAACCTGATTGCTGAGCGTGGAAGTTGTGTGTTCCATGTCATGTACCGATACCGGTCCAAAGCAATTGCTTTGCTTATCGGAACTTGAAAATGCTAGTAGAAGTTATTTGATACATAACCAAGTCAAATCATATCCAATGCTACTCAAAGGTCCATTTCGATCTTTATCCATATAAGGGTTATGCGGTTTCCATGTAAAATTAAGCCAAAAATGGATTATATTTCAGTATTTACACTTAATCCTTGCAAATTTACAACACTGCCCCCACCTAACGATCATTTGTGAGGTAGTAGCGATGTTGCTTCTAGTAAGTATGTCAGATTTGAGGCATTGTTATCGATTTTAATAATCAATAATATAGCAGATAATAATGTAACAAAAACGTAAACGTAACATTACGCCTGTAATCTCAGAAGGGGTAGGCAGAGGAGTGTAGCACACTCCCACGTTTCACCAGTTACGTTTAAGTCCCATAATGGAATAGG
>DWDT01005679.1:0-10254 GCA_018245595.1 Microceris scylla
ATACATTCAATTTGTTTTAGTTAATAATGGGTCAAATATTAAACATTTGCCATACACCGCACACAAATCCAGACTCCGAGACACTGTTAGAAATTCTAAATTATAAAAATTCAAAAGTACCCGACCGGAGACTTGAACCCAGTACCTCCCGATCGGCAGTCGTGCTTGCAACCACTCGACCAACGAGACAATAAAATATGCCCGTAATTAATAAATTTACTGGATAACGGCAGAGAAGCCCTCAAAATGTTAATGGTAAAATATGAAGACTCTCAAGTGTCAAATATATACAACAGGGCTGTCAGTTATCCAAAAAATTGTTCATTTTTGTCTGAATTGACTGGACTAATATTGCCTTCTAAATTTTTTATAATAATTAAATATTACAGATTACATATTACTTGATTACATATTACTTAATTTTTATTTAAAAAAAAAATTCTAAGGTATATGAAGGCAAAGTGAGCCCTTGACTTTAAGCGATTTATATGTAACACGTTTATCACTCAAATATGTGTCCTAGGTACGAGTATGAATCGAACCTCTAAGAGGACACCGGTGTGTTCCGTTGGAGATCCCAGAGCCCTCCTATTAGCGCCGAAGAAGGCCACGTAGGTTTTAGTGCGGTAAAAGTTTATAAGTATTATAACGTTAAGTATTATAACCCAGTATTACTCCCAGGCTACCTTTTGAAGGATTCTCCCTCATAAACAAAAAAAAATAAAAAGGTATGAATCGATCCCACGAACATCGGGTCAACAGCTAAGTTCACTAGCACTTGACCTAAAAGGAAGTCAACGTTATCCACTGGCATTAACATCGTTAGTGGATTCGTCGCCTTTAGACGACATTGGACTCCCATAGATTGGGAGAAAGAGAACAGCTGTGGAATCATGAACAGCTAATGATAACGACAATGATCATTAGCTCTGTTTATTAGCAAAGAAAATTTTGGAAACATTTTATTATCTACATATATAGCAGTCAAGTGGCCCTTCATACGGAGTTTGTAATGAAGAACGCAACGTGTTATACCTAATCGTGGCTAAGTAACATAACTTTTCAACTTAGCAAAGGACCGAAGGAAATATGCGGAGCTAACTGCCGGCCTTCAGCAGTTGGAGAGGCACTAAGAAAAGAAGAATGTGTTATAAATTCCTCCTCAATGACCAATAGAAGAACTTAAAGACGTTTTCTCACTTCGAAGGGAACACTCATAACGCGGTTTTGCTTCTTATCTTCAGGTCGCTGTAGCTGAGTGATATCGAAAATTTTAGGGCGGTTATCACACCTCCAACGGACTACTTGGAAACTACATAGGTATTATCTTCTTCGAGAGTAATCAGAGTAATGCAATAATTAATAAAGGATTTCCCATGTGTAGAACAGAAATAACTTGTACGGGGGATAAGAATATTATTTAAATAAGTAACTCTTCATAATGTTATAATTCTACCTCCATGATAACATAATTGGGCTAATGTAAAACCCTTCATGTAATGACGTCATGACTTTTTATAAGTATATTTATTACATGTAGAGGATTGATAACTTAGAAGTTTACTTATGAACCTCACACTCATAAGGCCTGAGCACATCACATACCTAACCCGTTTAAGTTGATGCGAAATCGACCCCACAATTACTTCAGCAGTAAGACTCGATAACCATTGGATCAACAATTTCGTACAAGTGAATCTATTAGATACAGATCGACTTGCGCTAGACCACTTCGCACTGATAGCGACATTTCCATTGTTATCATTACTAAATTATCACGCCGGTATCTTATAGGGTAGACAGAGGGTACCGAATGCCATATATCTCTATCCATACGAAGCTGACGTGCTTTGTACACATCGATATCTCCTTTAATATACGAGAGATTCATCAATTTTCAAGATTCATCTCGACAACAATAGTACTCGCGACAATGACAAACATCCAAATCTTCGACACTATGTTTTTCTTATCGCTCCTTATCGTACATTGACCCTTTTCCGATCTACTCTTATTTATTTGTTTCCATTATTTATCTTAAAATCTTTCTCACATCTGCTGTGATCGATGGTTGTTACTAAATCTCCCATCTTTTTATATCTATATCTATTTGTTTTACCCCTTTGTTTCATTTTCCTCAAGGTGACTCTCTCGTAAGAGTATTGATTTTTGACTATGTGACAAATATTGTCGCGTACCTACTGTCCTTGCTTTGTCCATACTTTGATATTCCAATACGCAGTACTATCTGCAGCATTATCATGAACTATTTTATCGTTTTAAAATTGAATACAAATCACCAGCCAGAATGAGAAGACTTAAAACCATAGTTTACCACGCTGACCAAGAACGAGTAGCCAGACCCGGCAAGCCTTCGAAAAAATTTTGGATAACTCTAAAGCGCACAGGTTGTCGTAACATTCTCTTCCGGCGGTTGAAAAATTAACAAAACAGATGCCAATGTTGATGTGTACAGAGAGAAACCAAGATTTATATATTTCGACCAACTAAATAAGATACTTGCTGCTGAGGGTATAAGAAGTGTCCAAACCAAGCATGCTTCTATGAAGGGAGAATCCCGATGAATGTAGAAGAAGCATATTAGGCTAGTAACAATACAGATATTTGGCACTCCATGCTATTATATGCCCTAATACACACATCCACACACACAAACATGTACATATATACGCACTTATAGTTATTTGATCGCATAAAATATATCTTAAACAAATACATATTTTATACATCGCTAAAAACGAACCCATCTAGTCCACACGGCGTCGGTACAGCACACACAGGCGAAGCGTCGATACTAGTCTAAATTGACTAAATTGATATCTAAATTGGTGACGAGCGGGAACAATATACATTGCAGCGAGCGCGGCGCTGGCCCCGGGCAGGCGTGATGCGGTACTTAGCGGCTGTATGTTGGAAGTGACAAAAGTTTTACATTTACCCTAAATCGACCACACGCCAGTGATAATGCGACCTCGTAAAACATTACGGAGAGAGGTTGTTCAGAAAATGTTCAGAAAAAGTTGTCCCATGTTCAGAAAAACTTGTCTCATGTTCAGAAAAACTTGTCCCTTGTACATGTCATTAGCCACTGGTGCTACGGTGACGTCCACTCTCATCGTGCAACATCTCTGTATTGCTCTTTCTGCTGCTAGGTGTTCAAAAATGTTGCTAACGTGTAAATACTTGTCTACCCGCATCGATAATTGAAAGTGCTACGCGGAATAATACAGTAGTGATACCTATTGTGACGGCGCTCATCAATACTATTACTGTACGGTGGCTTACGAAGCACCCTAGCCGTTCTTAATTCCGCCGCGAAGCAGCAGCGCTGAGACTAAATCAAGGCACAAGGTGTAAAAAGCTTATCCACTGAAATGGTAAGACATGTTACGACATTTTTGACTGCCCCGTTGATCATGTAGTTAGTGAGCCTGACTGCTAAATCAAGACTGTGAGTTCGAATCCCTTTCCGGACAGATATTTGTGTGATAAATTTATTTCGCTCGACACCTCTATGCATCAACATTCGAACTCCTTAAATATAAATCAAAAAGTCATCTAGTTCAAACATGTAGGTAAATACAAAAAATATATTATTAGACGTTGTTTACATTTTCCCAGCAAATAGATAAACACAAAAACACAAGCAGATCTTATCACTTATCTGGCAGGACATTCGGATGTCAATGAATAAGATGCTGTGACACGTACCGCGTCTCTTTATCAGGCTCTTGCGCAATTTGTTTGTTTAGTGTGCGCTCTGCCGCCGCCCCGTCAGTCCAGCGAGAGCGGCCGAGCGACTGTGCGGTAAGCGTTACATTTGTTCTACATATATTTAAATTTTTATAACCATATTTTCAATCTGCCAGTGACTTTAAAAAAGCCCTTATAATTTTTATTTATTCATTGTTTGCCTTGGAGAGCTATAATTATTTAATTTTACTTGTAACTTTTAAAATTTATTAAATAAACAAAATGCAACTATTTATTTTGAAAAAAAAAAATTGTTAATATTATATGTGTATCGTCACATATTATATACTACTGTTGTATATGTTAAATACATATTTTAACTCAAAATTGACCGCGGTCATTTGATATGTTCTAATATATAAAAAAAGCGAAACATTTTGATTAGAGTAGCTACGAAGACCCTAAACTTGTAATGGTACTGATGCTTGTATAACTATAACATATGTATATTTCCTTAAAGGTCCCGATATATTTAACAGATGAGTCCAAAATGACTGTTAAATTATTTCAATAATGACTATTAAATGACTGTTAAATTATTTCCATATAAATGCATTTTCTGTCATATTTTTAAATATGTATTTGCTAAGGCTTTACACCGGCGCGGCGCGCGGTATCATGTGATACGAGTTTCCCGCAGCGCCCGCCAGTTGGCGCTGCACGCTATGTGTACTGTTCCACGCTGTAATTACAGAATAACGTTCGAACAGTCGCTTATAATAGAAGTCGTGCCAGATATGATAAATTTAACAAATTTGCTTATGATAACTATATCAATATACGCAAATCAAAGTACATAACCATGTACATACGATTAGATACCTCGGACGACGTATAAATTTACACAAACTGTACAAGTGGTTCAAAGGTCATTTTCTTTATTTTTTTTTGTTTTATTTTATTTTATTTACCGACAGTATTAAGCACAATTTGTTATTACATTAATATTTTCTTGAGACAACTCCACATACGGCAGTATGATCCCAAAGTACTTGATGAGAGTTATACTTAGAAACCAGTCAATTGAGAAACTACATATACATATACTCATATAAATGTATACTTACATAGATACATATTTTTATTGTTTGTAAAACTCTGGCACTAAACAAATATTTGTACTCGTATTGTTCTTGACAAATACTCGCCATCATCAATACTTGTTTCGGGTGGGAATTAAACCCACGCCCCCGGTTCAATAGCCGGACCTTCCTCAACACTTGGGCAAGTCATTTATTGTTTTTTTTAATAAATGGTTAAACTATCTCTTAAAGATCATTTCCGAATTCTTGGTTACAGATATTTACCTAACACAATCTGAAACAAACCAAGATGGCGGAACAGAAGAAAAGCAACATCTTGGAGCCTGGAGCGGTGATCAGACCGACCATCGATCACGAAGGAGTCAAGCTGCTAGCCGAGAGACTGTATGGCCTGACGGTCCTGGAGCTGACGGAACTGAACGGCTACGATGACAAGAACTACAAGATAATCGAAGATCCCAACATGAAGAACCCGTTGATCCCGAATCACTGCGAGTATGGTTACGTGTTGAAAATCATGAACGCGATAGATTCCCTCAACAGCGAGGTGGTGGAAGCCCAAAATGAGATCATGAATTACTTGCGTAAGTATTGCATCTCTCTTCATTTCTTTTCGTCGTCAGCCTGTTTGGTCCATTACTAAACACAGACCTTCCCAAACTAGCGCCCTTATACACTTTCATACGTAATTTTTTCCATAATCATTGCGAGCCAGAAAGAAGGAACTAATTTTATCTAAAACAAACACAGCATGCATACGTCTACGAATAAAACAAATACGCAATGAGGTAAATATTTACTCTTGAGAATTATGTTTCTGATTACATTTCTAACCACTACCTCACAGCTAAAGGTTCGCGGCAAGCGACAGAACAATAAAATACAAAATACTTTCTTATTCACGCGTATTTAATTTCGACATGCTCGACGCCACATGGAGGAGGTCAACGACAGACAAGTTAAAAATGGGTATATTTCAGATATATGCTTAGCCTAGCAGGCAGACAGGCAAACAGGCAGACTGGCTACCTGATGGTAACCGGTTACCGTCGCCTGTGGGCATTTACATTGCCGGGGAATAGCCATTCCTTTGCCGGCTTTGAAGGAAAGCTCTCTCGACATTTGGTTACCGATTAATTAAACAAAACAATTATAATTATATCATCTTTGCGAATTGTGCAAATAAAAGAAAATTGTCCAAAATATAAATACCTAAATTGATTATTAATATACAGAAATTTACACCTATTAATACGTATAAACCCTTGTGTTTCTTACTCTGCCAATGAGAAGAAACACTTACACAATGGTGGAATTATAGAAAGATTGATAACGATGAGAAAGCCAAAATATAAAACTTTATCGGTGTTTACCATGTAGATATCCATAAATGTTATAAACCATATTTACCAATTGATAACTTTATAGGATGTTAACAGAAAGTGTTCATCCCGAATCCCCTTCAGATTCCCGCTCGGTGGTGTGCCCGAAGCCGATCCGCAACGTGTACGGGCACCTGTACTCCGTGGAGACTTTTGGCGGCAAGAAGCACACCGTGCGCCTGCTGGAGTACATCCCCGGCGAGATAATGCGCGATGTGCCTAAGTCGGAGGCGCTCTTTTACCAGGTCGGAGAGTTCGTAGCCAACCTGGACAGCAAGCTGCAGGTGCCAATCACTTTTCATCTAGTATCAATTATAATTTGCATAGTAATAATAATGTTTTCGCACATATCTACAAAGCCATCTGAACGGCTGATAAACTGCATATCATATAGTTATACATATTGAGTGTACTCAGACACAGAACAAATGTTTTTCTTTATCACCCAAATAATGGTTCCGGTTGAGAATCGAACCTATGACCCCAGCTCAGCATATTGCTTCGCTAACTGATGGACCAACGAGCCAGACAATGTTGCCGAACGTCTTTAGTTGCCTAGTGACATTTTGCCCGACCCGGGGATCGAACCGTCTTCTTGCTCAGCAGTCACGCTTGCAATCACTAAACCATTCAGACGGTGGAGACGTAACTACTTATAAAATGAAAAAAGTAAATCTTAACTAAGTAATTGCTTAACTCTAAACAGCTAAATATTAAAAGTTAGTTTTATTACACGTTTCGCAACAGTAACGTCTACCAATAAGCATATATGAACAGAATCTCATGACATAATTGCAGTAACCGACCGTGCACTACTCATTGTGCGCTGCTCCGTCATTATACCGTATCGAACATCGTTAGGGTTGCCACATTGTTATTCTCTACTATGTTGGGACATCTCAAAAATAGTCATGTTACGCCAAATAGATCAGAAAGCAAAAGAGGGAGTGATGGGGAATCAAGTGTCCGAAATCCGCGCGCGTGTGTGAAATGAATAGAGTGGTAAATGTAGAAGAACCTCGTCAGGTTTTTTAAGATAGAGGATATCTGACAATCGATACTCCCTGCCTAGTACGGTGAAAACCAGGCGTGACGATATAATAATATTATTGATTTCTCTCTTATATTATTATTTACATGACATGTGTCAATAAAATATGTACATAATTATTTATTCCCACGATTCTTCAGTTATGTTATATGTGCCACGGTTGAACTCAAAATAAGCGTATTGGCGCGCAGCGCGTAAAAATCCAGACTCATTGCTAATATTCCGAATTTTATGAAAATTTACCACACTACTCCTTCTATCTCTTTAGGGCAATACAGGCGTAGTGTTATATTAAATTTAAAATAGAAATGTGCATTTCAAATTAATTTAAATCATATTTCCAGCGTCATAAATACGTTACGAAAGAATATGATGCCCTAGCATATATTTTCTAATCAGTGGCAACCCTACTTAAAACGCCCAAGGTTGCTTTGTTATTTTGTAGTTTCTGGCGATAGGTACCCATCGTGGCTAATGAACAGATATATTTTATGACCAACTTCATAAAGCCATGTTATATTTATATCCCCAATATGCTGAAGTTTTAATGAAATTTTGAATGTTCAGTTTTTACATTTATTTTCTTTATTCATGACAATATCCACGGGACTTACACGGTTCACTTGATTACATTTCCTTCTTCTCATTATCACATTAATTCCATATAGTTATTAAAGTCATTGAATCCTTGGTCGTGTGGTTCCGTGCGCGACATCTGATCGAAAGGTCTTGGGTTAGAATCCGGGTCGAGTACTACTTATTTGAATTTTCTAACATATCATTTCTTGTAGAAATTTCTAATAGTAATTCGGAATCTAGATTTGTGCTCCGTGCATTGTAATAAGTTCATCACATGTGGTTCATCACATTGTGGGACGTAAACGAAACTGGACAAACATGGGAGTGTACTACACTGACCTGCCTGCCCATTCGGGAAATACAGGCGGAAAGTCACGTTTTACATTTACATATGATTGAATATAACTATATGCAGTTTGTTTGCTTTTAAATATATATGTTTCAATGGTTCCAGAATTTCAGCCACTCAGGGTTGGTGAACCGGGAGCATATGTGGATGTTGACCAAGGTCCCCGAGCTGGAGAAATTTACATACGTCATCAAAGACGCCGAGAAACTGGATTTGGTTGAAGAGGTACGTACATTTCACGTACAAGATCATATGTGGGAAGATTCTTCTCAGATGTAATGCTTACAGACATTCTTAGGGTAGGCAGACGCGGAAAGACTTGTTCCTCAGACCATTTAAAAGAACAAAGAATAAGATGTATGAATTCGAAATGGAATAGATAATTTTGCTTGTAAATGCTAGATTTATCCAATACGAATGTGTGCATTGCAGGTGATCGAAGAATTTAAATACGCAGTGGTGCCGCGCCTCGATGAGCTGGAGCGAGGAGTCATACACGGGGACATCAACGAGATGAACATCGTGGTCGGCCTGAAGCCCGGCGGCAGGTTGGTACAATCATCATCATCATCGTCAGTACCGGCAGCATGTTACGTCCATTGCTGGACGTAGGCTTCCACTAAAAGGAGATATATGAAAATAATCCCCACGCTGGGCATGCGGGTTGGCAATCACAGAGCGCGATTTCTCGTACCAGTTGCGCTGCTGTCCGTCGGCAGCCGAACTTATGTGAACTGCGTTTTATCGCGAACAGAAATCTTATATGGCTGGATGCACCATAGGTAACTGACATTAATTTGGGCTGTGTTTGATCTGTTTATATATTTGGTTGAAAAACATGAATTGGTATTCTGTAACATTATAGTTAACTATAATGTGTGTATGTAAGTACTGGTATCAGTTACATACAAACATGTTAAACACGCATATTCATATAAATGTATGTAGTATGGAAATTAAAGGAAATTATATCTTTAGTTAGTTTAGTTTAGTTACATTATACCATTCATCAGAATCTTATATTTCTGTTGGATTAGTAATTAAAAGCGTTATTAAGAAAAAACATAACACAGACAGCTCATCATCACCATCCATCGACCCTTTTTGTTTATCCTCTGTTGGTCATGGGTCTCATCACCTATCAAAAAGGCATATATCATCGTCTGACTAATTCCAAGATGGCATACTTACTTTAAATCTCTCAGCTCGGTTTCTGGTGAACTTTAAAAGGTGTAAGTAAAAAAATTTCTCTTCTCAATTATGTATAACAGCAACATTAAGTTTTCAAAACTCACATAACTGTAAAATAACATGTAGGTATGGCGGGATTTCAGTAGATACTCGACCGACGAAATGGATAATTCAAATCGAAAGCACTTCTTCACTGCTTTCACTGCGTTTTGCTAATATTTTTCAACATAGGAACTTGATTTTAATTATGTAGATACATATGTATATATTACATACCTATCAAATGTGGTATATTCTAATTATATTTGCACATATTAATACAAATAATTATTCAATGACTAATCAACCAATCAATCAATCAACCACACAATTAATCAACCAAACAATCAATCAACCAAGCGATCAATCAATTTTTATTACAAGTACATATATTTGACAAAAAACATTTTTAAACTCTTGTGTAATGTCCCTTACAGGTGTGCAAATTAATGATATAATACAATATTTCAACTAATTAAACATATCACATTTTATATTACTAAATGCTTAAATGATATAGATGCTCATTAATAAAATTTCAAACTGCATTATAACTAGAACTAGCTAATTATATTACGAGAAATGTTACTTAATTACAATACATCGCCTTATTATAATAACTATTAAACACTTATTTTAGTATTGGATGAGTAAGGCCATAGTATACCCCCTATGCCAAGTGCGGGTTTGCAGAAATAATATACACACATGTATATCAGATATTATCATTAAAATATGTATATAGTTTACATCTTAATTAAAATTATTAAATTAATATTTTAATAACGATTTAAATAAATGTCTCTTGTTTATCGATATAGGAAGACAAATCGATCGGTATTGAGA
>DWDT01005680.1:0-10253 GCA_018245595.1 Microceris scylla
CAGCGATTAAAATCGTACGTCACTATCGAATGATACGAACCCACTGATAGACAAGTCCCTCCCAAGGCGAGATACTGAGATAGTTACTCCGTTCTTTGTGGTAATAATAAATAAATGACGTATTATAGAGTAATATGACGTGTTTCACAGTTTAATTATAACTAATTACAAACAACGTAATTTCACGACTGCAATCCCCAATGGACTAGGCAGATGATTGTAATACACTCCCATGTTTCACCAGTTAAATTTATGTCCTACCATGTAATAGGTGGTAATCCTTTGACTATATGTATACCGGACACAGACCCAGACTCCAAATCGCTACTAAAAATTTCTACTAGAAGATCTAAGTTAGAAAAATCTAATTAAACAGAACAGTCCAATATCAATTTTATTATCATTTTGTCAATTTCCTTTTTTTTATATTTTCCAATTAGCACTTAGAAAAAAAACGGAACACGTTGTCTCTACAAAATATTATTATCTAGTGCTTGTAAACTTTCAAAATTTCGCTAATTTAGATTTTCCATTATCAAACAATGTTCATATCGCTTCAGCCGGCACCGTGCACGCGGCCCGCGAGTGATTTACGAGCAACCGCCGCACTCGTACATCCGCGCTTACGACACTCTCTTGCCGCTCTCTCCGACGGCCCTCAAATTATCTCTTAAAATAATGTCGGCTATTTATAAAAGGTGGCATGTATTAACTATTTAGTTGTATCCATATTTTCTCGTAATAAAAACATCTTCAATTTCTATTAACTGACTGTGATTTATTTAATTTTGTTTTGTTTATAATATTATTATTTTCAAAATGTCTGTGTATATAGTCAGGAATGATAATTTGTATTATTATAATAAATTTAGCACCTAATATCTATATTATAAGAACTGACTGTGATATATGTTTTAACTATTTTAGAAGCGGAGGAATTTAATGTAATGGTATGAATATATAAATGCTGTTATACCTTCAACAGCTTGGGATAATACTCAGCTGAGGTGATGACGTGTATTTTGAAATAAAAACACGAGTATTCATTATTTTCTTAACAACTATAACATAACTGTATAAATTATAAAAAAATATTCTTACAATTTTTTTTAACAAAAATTTGAACCTTGTTTGTAACTTATATTCAATAATTTATATTCGTACTATACAGCCTATCCTATAGCCTGTTTCAATTCCCTGTTCATTAGTTAGAACCCACGCTGTGTCTGTTAGCGCGACTATCCATTAGTATTTTAAACTGTACAAGATACTGCATTGCTTAAAACGCATAAAGAACGTATACATTACAATACAATACAATACAGACACTTTATTGTATACCAGACAAAATACGAAGTACAGAATAACAAAGTTCGGTAAAAACAAAAGGTGGTCTTATCGCTAAACGAGCGATCTTTTCTAGACGTCTTATAAAGACTAAAGGTTAGTCTTTATAAGACGTCAACTAATCCAACTGATC
This sequence comes from Microceris scylla, assembly GCA_018245595.1. Taxonomy (NCBI): domain Eukaryota; kingdom Metazoa; phylum Arthropoda; class Insecta; order Lepidoptera; family Hesperiidae; genus Microceris; species Microceris scylla. Next base: position 1,481 of record DWDT01005680.1, read on the forward strand.
CTCGACAGCAATATGTCTACTTCGAGACTCTAACTAAACGGTTAATACTACATATATCTAACCACACTACGCAATACTCTCATAAACGTACACACAATCGATATATTACCCAATTTGTTATGTTACAAACAACTCAATCAAACTGTCACTGTGACATTAACGAGAGTAGTCTTGTAAGTCGATTTGTTTAACATGTGCCAATTGCGAACACGTTTGAAAACAAGGACAGCGCCGCGGGCGAAAGATAGTTTAACTAACGTGATTATATAAAAGTTAACTTCATATTAACGGCGCTGCTAAGCGATTTTAGGTCTTATTGTAATTATAATTAAGTTGAATATACCAATATAAAACTGACGGTCAAAGTGCCAGTAGCTCAATAAACATAATGATGGCATTAGTTGGTGTGAAATTAAGTGTAATTGGATATACTTATTCCTATTGGCAATTGCTGTTTTACATTGTACTGGTTACTAGTATACTGGTGCAATTTATATGCGTGTTCTTATAATATGCACGTTTTTGTTCTGTTACCAATTTTGTTCTGCTACTGTCATATCGAAGCTGCTGTCATGTGAGGCCGGCGATACAATATTTCTTTTATATGAGGGTAGTTATAAAGAAACAGATGGCAGCACTGTATTATGAAGGGCGATAGAAGAAAGCTGCGATACACCATGGAGTTTTCCATAATGTCGTTAGAGGCATGTAATGTTAGGAAACTTGTAGTTGTGCGTCGTGGCCAACTATAGCTTTCACCCATATCAATAATGGAAATAAACCCATGTTTTATAGTGTGGGAACAAAGGGGTTGATAATAATGGTTATTTTAAATATTATAACAATAATAAAAACGTAACTTCACGCCTGTTATCCCCGAAGAGGTAGGCAGAGGATTGCAGAACACTCCAATATTTCACTGGTTACGTTTTACGCCCAACTATGAAATGGGTGGTGAGCCTATTGGCATGCATCGGGCACATATCCAGACTCCGAACCACTACTAGAAAATCTAAATTAGAAAATGTTGTAGTGTTCGACCCGGGAATCAACAATTATAACAATAATGTTACTTGTATAGTAATTATAATATATTACATATTGAAGTTAATGTAAAAATATACCATACAAGATATTATGTATTCAATGAAGGTCATTAAAAAATAAAATTATGCGCTACCACTAATATATGACATGTATGTTTGTGACATGTTACATATTATTATGTTTCTCAATTTGCATTAATCAATCGCTTATTAATGAGGCACATTTATTTTATGTACAAAAATGTATACATGCATCAATTATGTATTCAAGTGTGTTAAATGCTAAATAATGTAAATTTAGCGGGCAAAGGCTTCATTAGGTTTTATAATTCTTCATCGCCATTGGCATTTTATGTAATTATGTCATTTCCCATAAAGATATCTGCATTTTTTAATGTCCAGTTTCATTAACTGTGTTAGTTTTTTATTATGGGACATTGATCTGCGTTTAATGTTGAACTTGTAAATTGTAATGTTTATATGTTAATTTCTAACTATATTGCTGGCAATACTTTATTAACGAGTCCCTTGTGAAAACATAGAAAAATCTTCAGTTATTTACGACCAGCGTTATTTGATTTAACTAACAATAGAACAGGTAAAAATAAGAATTAGTTTCTACTAATGAACTATAAACTATAACTAACTATAAACGAAAATTTAATTTTGATGTTCTCATCAAAATTAAATTTTCGTGCAAAAAAAATGCTATTCATTCACGGATACACATTTTTATTAGCTTGTTATATAAACGAGAAAAAGTACTGTCGTAATTATGACTACGGTGTCGATTGTAATGGATATCCTTTTGCAAAGATAAAATAGTTTGATCACTGATTGCACAGTATTTTAGAACTAAGTCTCACACTCCACATGTCTAGAGTACGAACACTACGTCCATCTTATTTTATAAGGTTCTGAAAGTTTTTAACGAAGAATTTGGAACAAATATAATGAAGATTGTATGATAGAATCTGGTCGCAGTATATTATATATTAAACATATTTATGAAAGTTGTCTATTATTGTCATTAAATTTGTATTGACTAACTACCTCAAAAGCCTATTAAAACTGACATACCAAACCACTCAATATGTACACAAAAACGATTGTAAGGTATGAATTATATTTTGCAATCGCTTGCAACATTCTGCAAGCTATAATTATGACTTTAATTGGTTCTATTCATGCTACATATGTATATATAAAGTCAATTTATTTCTGAAACGTACAGTCAAAATAAAATAAAAATCAAGCCTTAAAAACTTCATGGAACAAGTGTCACCGCTTATTAACTTAATTGCAGAACACCCTGTATAGTGTGTAGCGGTTAATTTAAATATTATTATGAAGTTTCTTTTCTTTGGAAAGAAGACATTATGTACCTTGATTATACATTCGGTTCCGGATAATTAAACGTTGTCATATCACAGATATTGGTATTGGCTTATACGGGGATATTATTAAAGTCATTTTTCTTATATCCAAATTTTGACTTTAATTACGGACCTTTTTTTATCTTTATTTTTTGAGTAACACTTGGTGTATACCTACATGTCGACACGGATAATTGAGACACATGTATATTAATACACACTTAAAGTTTTATAATTATGTGATATTTTTATTCGAGAATATTTGTGTTAAGGCTACAATCTCAGTTTAATGTAACGGTGAAGGCAAACATCGCGAGGAAGCCTGCACGCACTTGACAGTTCTACATGGTATAAAAGATACACAGTCTACCATCGCCGGGCTATGACATATAATATGACACATTCCATGTTATGACACAAAAATAAGCACAACAATTGGAACAGTATTCCTTCAAGACACCGAAGTTCAATTAGACATTATATTTCAATTCTCTATAAATAAATAATAAATGTAAATAAATAATTATCAATCAAAAAATAGTCGTAATATTTCTCAGGGCAATATTATTTAAGTACAGGTTGAATTCAAGGCGCCGCTGCAAAAAGATTTCGCTGTTATCTTTACAACTTATCTTTTCCAACAAGAAGGCTATACGTATACGTAATACGCATTATACCACGCGACGTATCGCAACAGGACGCTAATTACAAATGAAAATCGCTTCCCGTCAACCCGTCTCGAGATATCCACACATCGTAACTTGTCTACAAACGATACGATTCTAAACGTCGTAACTGGCCAGCGTGTAGTTTATGAAATAAACTTTATTGCAACGGAACAAGGTTAAAATTTGTTTTGTGATTGCAATATTATTACGATTTTTGATTTTTTTTTGTTGTGAATAATCTATTCGCGCAAGATATCTTAATTACGGGTCGCCTCACATGTACCGGGGTATAAATTTTTAATTGAGCCCCCGCTATCCGCGTTATCTGTCGGTCGCTTGACAAATGTGTCGTGTTGTTCCTCAGTTTTTGTGTTGTTTAGATTAAAAAATAACTTAGTTTATCTCGCTCATCGCTACCTAAGCGGCTGAGCTAATGATCGAAGTCAATGTTGGGTAAAAAATGGACTTGACGCAGTTTATCAGTAAGCTTTTAATCGTTCGCAACCGCTCTAGAACTTCAGTGATGGAATTCGATAAAATAGATACATTTGTTAACAAAATAAATGTAGTTTTTAATATTGTTATTTGATATTGTAGTTTAATAATATTTAATTTAATAATAACAATAATATTTAATATACTGTAATACGAATATCCGCTCTCCTGTCGCATAATCTTTAGAATATTTATTATTCATTTCTACAAATGAATAGTTGATTTGACTTGAGGGAGAAGCGACTAAAGAAAACAATATGGCGGGAACGACACGAACGCGGCGGTTTTGTTTTTTGACATTAGGATTATAAAAATTTAAAACAAACTGGAGACTTAATAATTTAGTGATTGATTGACTACGTAAGTATTATAAGAAGTAAAACAAATGATATAATAAATAATTCCGTGGTTGTTTGATTACACATTGTAAAAGATTTCTAAGCCACGTGAATAATTTACAGTGTTTGCTACAATATGCCGCTGTTCATAATTCTCGATAAGAATCAAAATTCTTAAATCTAAATGAAAATTAAGACTCGTCAGCTCGTTCTAAAACAAACTTCGCTGTTTGAAGACAGTTGACGAATTTTGAATGTAATCAGTTTTTCATTCGTCATCTTGTTTGATTTATTACAAGTGAAATTAAATCTTTTAATGATAGAAATATTTTAATAAAGGAAAATAAATATACTGCACATTGAGAATGAAAAATGTACATGTATTAAAAATCACGTTATTAAATACGCAAAATTCATACTGTTATGTATAAAATTTACATGAGATGTATCCTTATATGTACACATAGAATTGAATATATGAAATTATACAGATCTAGTTTCTCAAATGATGGTTAGGTATGTTCAAGCTAAATACAAATATTGTATCGATGTCGATGAATTTTATCGTAACTTATAAATTTTGAAAACGTGAAAATAGCCAAAGTATAACAGATCAATTATTTAGTATATTACTATATAAAGTCTTGACAACCAGTAATTATTGATAATTGATTGCAATGTCACGAAGTAATTACTAGTATTATTAAAATATAATTACGAGACCTTAGAATGCCGGCAATGGAGAGATATTATAAACTGAGAATTTTTTATTGATAACTTGTAAAACGTTTGTTACAATGTAATACTAGTACGTGTATATTGTAGTATAACGACGAAGGTGTAGGCAGAACCATTATTTATAACAACTGACCTCTTGATCCCCCATCAAGGTAAATACGATTAGTCTTTGGTAGATGTTTAAGATTGTCTTGCATTTATAACCTACTAGATTAGACTCGGGCGGGGTTCTGTTTCGTAGTTCGTCAACATTATGAAGTTATGTACGTTTTTAAGATTAAATATCAGTCGCTATCAGGATGAATTAAAACATCGCACGGAGATCTATTCATATTAGAATTGTCCATAATGTTCTCAGCAGCGTGTGAAAATTGCCAAAGCGGTCTTGGCCAATATGGTACTTTAACATTAACACTTTTCATTTTGAGAGGGTAACCCTGTCCAACAGTGGAAGGATTGAATGGGATTGTCATGGACATCAGATACATAATTTTGTTGTTGACTGTAGAGAAATTACTAACATATAAGAAATATAGGCATTCATCTAATAACCATCACATCGTTTAAGAAAAGTCAAACGTAAATATTCATGCGGTCCTGTTCCTGAAAACTAGTTGTTCTGCTCAACAGCAAAAAATGTGCGTCCGCAGAATTTTATTAAATTACATATAATAGGCTAGCGTTGATGAACATGGAAGAGAATATCTCAAAACTCAAACTCTCACAATTATTTATAAAAAAATCTTGGTCATGACCGTGCATATATTTTAATCATTTCCGCTTACACATACATTCTAATTTTTAGAGTTACCATAAAATACTTATTCACATCACACACGCAGTGAAGGAACTGCCCAAGTTTATTGAAGTCATACACTATAACGCTTTGGGTGGTTGGGTAAATCATTGTGCGAATAACGCACCGAGCAAAAAGAGCAATTAGTGTTGTGCGAGAGTCGATAGTTTAGCGGATGTCGATAACATTCCGATTCCGCGACGTGACTCCGCACTGGAATGCGACAAGGTATAGCTGATCGCGTTTTACTCGATATTGATCTCTATGTCGATGCACTTTAGAGATCGCGTGCGTAGCGTTAACATTGCAAGTGATCAGACGTGAGTTCGATTAAAAAATGTGATTTGTGATCGGCACTCGCCCGCTTATTTTATTTTCGCTGGTGTACGTGACGCGCTGGCGTATTCGCAAAAACGTATGTCATAACGTGGTAGTTCTAAATGATTTGGCTGCTGTATATGGCGTTGTTTAAACACCTTGAAACGTAGGGTTGTGCTTTCTTTCGACAAATAAAACGATAGCTTGTGTGTCGTGTTTATAACGCGCCAGCCCTATCTTATTATTTAGATACATACATAAGGGTACCTATTTATTATTTGTTATTATATCGACCAATGTATATTACAGATATTGAGGAAGACTATTTTTATGTATAATATTGATCATCGGCCAGTCTACGTCGACTACTGTGCATATGCTTCCCCAGAGGGATTTTACTAATAGTCCCCACACTGGGCATGTGGATTGGACAATTCATGTATCAGTGAGAAAACATGTTTTTCATTCCATGATTTAGATGAAATCTTATTACTTACAAGATATTTGAATAAGCGTAAAGTAGCCTTAATGTGTCCAGTGCACGAATAAAACCAAATAATAATTATGTTTTGACATTTCGCTGAATAAATTCGTATAAATAACACTCGTGACCAAGAATTATTATTACTATGTCTCGATATTACATTTGAATATTCTAATATTTTACTTGGCAATATTTATTTTTACGATACCGTCCGTATCCATGTTTAACGATATTCACAGTACATTTTTCTTGGCGAACATAAATTGTTGATAATATTGGGACCTTTTAAACGGTGTTGTCGTTAAAAACCTTTTTTGTCGTGTCCATTAAATGAAAACACATAAAATTATAACAGCAGTCTTTCTACTCCCACGTTTAGCTTTCAATGCGCTGGCCGTCTGACACTTATGTCCGCAACATGTAATTTATAGTAGTTTCAACTGGCGATGTAGTTGTTTTAAAACTACATGTTATGATCGCAACACGTTGATATTTATGATTTACTTTATACGAAACGAAGTGACTGTTAGTTTTCACATTTCTTTTGGTTTTCATAACGGATTAATTAATGTGCCAATGTCGTTTTTTTTTGTTTATTAGGTATACGTTTAACGTGAAAACATTGCAAGAGGTTTTTCTTTCAGAATTTTTTCTGCTAATCTCAGTGCGTTTGATTGTCGAAACGAATAACTCGAGCTAATTTGTTTCTTGTCCATTATAAATATGTATGTAGTAGGTACACTCTGATCAAATAAAAATGTTAAATATTAGATAACTTTAGTACGATATGACACATTTCTATAATACCTACTCTTTTCTTAAATAGATAGAATCTTATTTCATATATATTCTATTATATAGTTAGATATAGATTTGATACATAATCATATCAGTCGAGTAACAGACAAGCGCCAGAATTAATGTGTTCGAGAGGCAAACTTGGTAGATTGCTCTCCCCCTCCTGCGACAGGATGCAGACAGATTCTGAATGTGCTAATACAAGGCAGGAGACTATTGCACTAATTAAGAGAGGCCTATGCTAAGCAGTAGATAGAAAGTAGCTATTAACGATGATGAGTAATGTAGTGCATTCATTGCGAAATATTACATACATACATATCTTCACGCCAGGTCCCTTGCGGGGTAGGCAGAGAGCACAGAGTGCCAAATATCTCTATTCTTACACACCTGTCGTGCTTCGTCCAAATATTCTTTAGAAATCTAATAACATACATACATATTGTCACGCCTATTTCCCGGATTAAGGATTTCCATCTGCTACGATTTTAGCAGAATTTTTACACCACATCTACATTCATTCAAGTCGTCATACATACTCGTCTATTGAAGGAACTTTAAGATGTCTCCGGTTTGATTTAAGTATTATATGTACGGATAAGTCCACCTCTTCTGAACCTGCCAGTTTCATTCGCATTAGAAATATGTTTCGTTAATCTACTGTCATTCATTCTTTCTACATAACAAGATACAGATAAATTAATTTTCCAAAGCTCGCATGTTTTTACACGATCAATATAAAGCGGTAACTTCATAGAACATTTCGAAATGCAATCAAGCGAATATACACTTTATCTGAACGTGATAGTTGTTACATTTCGGTGGAGTAACATACGCGTGACTCCATAATTCAGATAGTTTCGTGACAAGCCTCATAAACTCAGTGTAATGTGTTGTTTACGAGCAGCCAGTTTGTAATACGATAAACGTCGCGCAGGTACGTTGTCTCGCGGTCTACGGCGGACTTGTTTATTGTTTTCCTAGAGCATACCGCGGCTTTGTCGAGTTTGAGCATGTTCATCTCCTGTGTCAGAAAGTTGCCAAAGTTATATTTTATATGAAGATCTTAGCATAGCCTAACACCACGTCTGTATTTCCCCTAACAAGTAGGCAGAGGAGTACAGTACACTCCCACGTTTCAACAGTTAGTTAATAAATACCGTAATGGAATAACACGTGAAATTATGATCATACACGGGGCAAACATCAGTCATACTACTAAAATTTTCAAATTGTGAAAACTTAATAATACTTTGCTTTGAATTTAGGACTACTACGATAAATCTGTCATTCTTATTACCAATAAAATATTTGATCTATCTCATCCATAAACTCTATTTCATTAACATTTGTTCTGGTAATGAAAGCGACTCTATCATTCGGAGACGAAACATTGCGTCTTAAAGTCATTTTATATCCTGTCAATGATTGTAAGTGAAAGGAAAAGGGGGAATTTATTCAAAATAAAGAGAGAAAAGGATTGACGAGACGTGGAGAGCGTCTTCAACATTTATATCGGCTGCTTTAGAAACAATAAACATTTATGGCCGTTCATTAAGGTTACCATGACGCAAAGCGTCCTAGGACTCGAAATAAATATTGCTAATATTTTGAAGACATCACTTATCAGTGCTAACATTTTTTTTTTTTTTTCAACCCATTATAGTTCCACTGCTGGAATACGGGTCTCCTCTCGTAATGAGAGGGTTAAGGCCA
>DWDT01005681.1:0-10250 GCA_018245595.1 Microceris scylla
GAAGCACGGCAAGTGTGTAAGAATAGAGATGTCTGGCACTCTGTGCACTCTGCCTACTCCGCAAGGGACCTGGCGCGATGGTAGGTATGTATGTAAAAGTTATTATTAAATATTCTAAGGATTGGAATGAAAAAAGCAGATTACATTAAATTATCATAACAATATGTGATCGGAGTTTATTCCTACAATTCAGAATTGTTATTAGGTACTAAGAAGTAGAAATTAATTTTAAAAAATACAACCTAATTAAAATATGGGTCTAAACAAGCTCCTTAAGAACAAATACACATAATACACAAATCACACTATGTACTCATATCTTTTGTTATGCATCTTCTAATATCGTTAGTATAAGAGTACATACTTCTAAAAAATAATAGGTATGGGTTTTAATTTTTAACGCAACCCTCTTTGCACAGGTAATATTGGCACCTCGTTCAGGTAATATTGGCACCGGTTTGAAATTAACTTTGATACAATTGTATTACCTTAAAACATGTACAGCATTATGAATTGAATTCCTAGTTTATGTATAATGTTACTGATTTTAAAATTTTAATCCATTTTAATTTTAAGTACTGCTTAAAATGTTAAATTTCATGTAGGTACAAAACAATGTCAGTATGCCTAAAGCTTACAAATTCACTTTCCAAACTAAAATGTTGTCATGAAAACATTTTAGCCATTTTTCAATTTAAACTTAATCACAAATTATGAATAATTTTTAAAATGTTCAGTTACGCCTCATAGTACCTACTCGTACTTGCGGAAACGTTAAGGTTTTATTAACGTAACACAATAAAAGCCTATTTTCCTAAATCAGTGCACTAATTATGGTTAGAGCTATTAGGCAGCGTACATTTCTGAGGGTCATTTGCACCCAATTTAACATTAATTGAGAGTTGCAGCCTGCCTTGTAATTGATCTTATACCTATTTGACTGAGAGCCAATGCTCGAATCAAATTCCTACAGCAATTATATATAACACAAGCTTTTGACTTTACTGTAAGACGTATCTTGGACTGGTCACATTGGGAACACGTATAGGCTACTCCTGTTAGCTCTTTTCCCCAAGTCCAACAACGAAATTTCATATGATTGAGAAGTTGAAGTTTTCTTTGCATCTCGCTTTTGGACACTTGGAACCTACTCCACCAGGCTGGTTAACTTATTTTTCAGAAGTTTCAAAGGTCTTCTAAAACCTTTAACTACCTTGCCCTACCTGACAAACCTTCCGAAGCGCAGTAGCTATCACCCACCCAAGTAACAACCGCGACTGGCGTTGATTGCTTCTACAGATCGCTTGCAAATGAACAACCGCGCCACGGACAATAGAGATACAATTACAATTTATCAAATTATCGTCATCATCAGCCCTTCATCATCCACTGTTAGACTTATACCTCTCTGATACGTCCCGCCACTGAGCTCGATGTTCAACTCTTCGAATTCAAACATTGCCAGCCGCTTTGCGTAGCTTCACCTGTCCGGAGAACGTCCTACGGTATTTTTGCCAAGTATGATCTCCATTCGAGAACACATTTACTACAATGTGCATCCGTTTTGCACTACTAGACCAGCCCACTGACACTTCAGTTAGCCGAAATTAGTAGACCAGTCGCGTAGTGAGTGACCATGGTAACAAATTATTTACAAAGAACATACAATTCATACAAATATAGCTGGCCGTTTTTATAAAAAAAAAGAACTTATCATTCCACACCAGGGTGACCAGCAAGTCGAATGCAAATACACATGACCGGTGCAATAAATTCTTTATAACCGAAGCGCTCAGGACAGCGTATTTTTTAAAGAACGAGATTTAATTGCATACCTCGGCCGCCATTACGCGGCGATAGGCAATGATTCTTATCGTGCAACTTATTGAAAGAGGGCGAATTCCTATCGCGCATAAATCAGGACCGCTTGTGCCAGTATTTCTTTCAACCGCTTTCATTCTTTTTTATTGCCCGCTTACTGGTCTTTTGCGTTCGGTTATAACCTTATTACAACCCTTATGGGTTTAATTGATTGTACTATGTGTAAAATACTACACAAATGTTATAAGTAGGTAATACTAGATTTTTTGTGTGTTGCAAGTTAAATTATGTTCCTAATTAATTACTTGATGTAAAAATTCAAGTTATTTTGTACTAAATATTGGCTTATTATATTATGTATGTGTATCGACGAGACAAGTAATTTTAATATGGAACTACAAATATTATTTATAGATTTATAGGTCTATACTATAAAAATCAGAAAACTGTCTTTTTTAAATGTATGGGTTTTTTCGATTTTGATATTTTAATTAATTAAAGATTCTCTCATTAATTCAAAATGAAAAATTTGTACCTTTCAATTGATGAAGCTAGCTTAACTACGAGCTTACATTATTGTTTAAAACACCGATATGATGTTCATAGGCGTACAGAGAGCATTGGGGGAGGTAATGCCGAAAGTGCCTCTAGTGATGCCCAAAGGTCTGCAAGGTCGATATCGATAAATATAACTTGGAACGTTACTTAGTACTTATATAACATACCTAACTCTTAGAAGTTATATATGTTATTTAGAATGAAAATTATGAAAAGAAATAGGTAATTATTAACATGCGATTTTTAAAACAAATTACGTTTAATTATGTTTATAATAAATTTGATAAAAATTGCAATCGAAAGTTATTATAATATTTATTACTATAAATTTATTATAATATAATGTTTATTGGATTGGGTAATACCATGAATATTAGGTACTATAAAATAGAAATACTTAATTATTATAAACGTGAATGTTATGAAAACTTACTTTTAAATCTACCAAGACATTGATGTGAGTAATCGAGGTATCAAAAGTCACCGAAACCAACGTACTTATATGAAATGAGCATATCTAGGAGAACCACGCCAAGTCTGCTCCTCTACCCACCCCAAAGGGCACGCGGCGTTACGTTATAATAACAAATAATGACTCTATCGTAGAGTAGAATATCATCATAATTGTAGTAGTGTTTTAATAGTGGAATTTTAAGTATTAATACTTGTACATATAAACTAGGATACATCAATACACTTTGATTTACTGAACCATATACATATACATATGTATTATCATCCTGAAACGCGTTAGTGCATAACAACCTAGGATTATTGCGTCGTATTTCCCAAAATAGAGGCAGCGGATATGATTTTGAGTGCACCAAATGTATCATTTCATAACGTTTACATTGGACGGTATTTATTGGGTGCTTCGCGCCATACTATTCTTTTCCCAATTGTTTATATGTACAACAATAGAACGCATAGCGAGTAACGAGCGCCAACTGCTCTAGCGGCAAGAGACTTCTGGAGCGGCTACATACGGACGCGGAGGCGAGTTACGAACACAAATACTATGGCGTACGCCGCTAAGTATGCAAGTCCTTGTTTGCTAGATTACACTTAGACATTATTTTTGTATAATGAAACAGATTATTTCGTTTGGTTTACATTATTTATATGATATCTTAAGATTGCAAGTAACAACCAATTTTATAAGTATCCGAAATAAGTGTCAATAAAATGTTGTCATTAGTTGTCCCGGTTTTTTATGCGACAAGGTGTAGGTTACCTCTGAATCAAACCTAAACGAATTCCCTTGAAAATAATGCGAAAATATTTGAAATAGAAAGTTTTAATACAATTGAGACATAATAATCATTAATAACCAATCATTCTTGATGGTTTTTTAATATTTTCTTACTCTTAGTATGTATAATTCCTCTCCAACTAGTGAAGGTTGGCTATCAGCTTCTCACTTACGCTTTTACTTCTTTTAACAAAATTTATTTTAAATGAATAAGACTGAAATATTTACACTTTAAATCTGTAAAAATTTCATAGGAATCTTACATTAGTTGAAGGACTAGTTATCTCAAGATCCGCGCATATGTCTGTGTATCGGTGATGTCTGAATGTGGCAACGTGTTCAAATCAAAGTAACACCACGCACCTTTGTCTCTCGCTTTTGGCGTACAGATGTCCACCTAGATATGGCTAGCGTGCTTGTTAGCCACAGCAATCGTATCCGATTCAAAGGAGGAGCATTGTTTACTGAGCGATTGATTACGACGACAGCGCTACTTGGCCCATTATGACGATGTTCCGCACTAATTGGACATTCAAACGGGCCTGCGAGGGAAGGATTAGACCTATATACTGATTGTGCTGGCGGTCAAACATTGATTAATTACGCCGCCCACCCCGCAGTGCATACGATACCTCTGACACATGGAACTAATATAAATAGAACGTCTAGAACATTCACTTTATACGGCATTACAGATTTATTGAACACGAAACTCCTAATTGCTATCAAAGCTGGTCGGTAGTTCGCCCCACTGTTATTGCAATTAATGACCAAAATTTCATTGATTGTGACTAAAATAGTGCAATAGTGCATTTACCCATTTTACCGCCAAATTATCTTGTGATATTCTTTGTATCACCGCTTTAAAATGCGGTTCAATCCACGAGAAACGGTACGACGTTATTTTGAATGCTCAGAAAATACACTTGGTTTTTTTGTGTGCAATATATGACATATTTGAATGGAACGAAGGATAATAAAAACATCAGTTGTAAAAAGTATTTATTATTTTAACGCAATCGCCACCAAGTCGCACTACCGTTCTCGTAACGGCTGGCGAAGCGGTCGGACTCGCATTGGAAAAATAAACAAGTACCAAACTATTCCTGTGTGGTAATATCATTTGCTTTAGTGGTTGTTAATCTCTCTTATTTGTTTCTTCTCTACCGCGGTTAAAGGCCATTTTCTAAGAATCAAAATTTTTGTAAAATCTTAAAGACTAATTTTCTTTTAACACGCCTTCGATTCCTTAAAGTTTTCTGACTTATTGGATCTATTTTGCACAATACCTGTTCCTAATCAATATGTAAACCTAACATAACTAAATGTTCTTCCAGTGGTAATTTTTAATTAACTACATACATATATAGGTACCTGTATGTAATTATATACTTAAAAATATTGAAGAAACACAGTTTTTTTAACTATCGATACCTTTTAAGTAACTATCATAACCAAATTTAAAGAAAACAAATACGAAACCTAATGATTAAAATAAAATACATTTTCTACATTAAAAAATACCATAAATCTACCATTAAAGATGTTAACCTACTTGTAAAAGTGTTACCTGTAAAAGCATTAAAAATTGTACGCAATAATTACGAACTAATTAAATCATTGAACGGTCATCGCCCTCTCGCCACTTCATTTAAGCAGCATTAAGTGTTAATAATTAGCCCCATAATATACACTAATGAGGGTATCTATATTAGCAATCAGTTAGAACTGACAACGTAATGATATCACGCAGACCTGCGACTTACACCTTTCAGATAACCGAAAAAATAAATTTCGTAACGAATAAAATATAGTTTATATTGTATGCGTTTCGAATTTTATTTTTTACATTATATAAACATATTCGACTATGTGAAAATATAGTGTTTTTAATTACTTTTTTACTGAAGTTTATGTGAGTCGAAAAAAAAGGATTATAAAATAGCGTATATTAATATTACGTATTAGTCTCAAGAAATATAAAAAAAAATACTTGTGATATTTTGACTGCCTCATTGGTTGAGTGGTTGCAAGCGCGACTGCCGATCGAGAAGTCCTGGATTTAAATCCCGGGTGGGTAATATTGGATTTTTATAATTTAGAATTTCTAGTAGTGACTCGGAATCAGAATCTTTGCCCGGCGTATGACAATAGGTTCACCACCTGTACCATGGGATTACAAATGTGATGTTTGTTACATTGATATTTCGACAAAAGTAGATTGGAATTTTATTCACTGTCGGTATCTTGTAGGCACCAAAGCCACGATGTCCCAATTTTTTTAGCAGAAAGCGAAATGCAGCCTAACATACACCTAAGAAGTCCCTTTTTACTCTCGTCTTGAAGAAAGGTAACGAGCTCTACTGATTCGCAGTCTGTAGAAGAAACAATCTAGCGAATCGTTTCGTCCCGCTCCGTTCTTATGTACACTGACCAAACTGCGAGACGAGCAAGTCTACGTCGTTGCTCAAGGTTTATCTTTAGAAGTTTGTCGCTATTAATAAGTCGTCTAGCACGTTTCTTCACGAAGCTCAAGGCATCCAGCTGGTGCTTGGCAGGTCCATTCCATGCGTAGCAGCAGTACTCTATGCAAGACCGTACTTACGCCTCGTATAAAACGAGCAGTTTCTCAGGTGTAAAGTATCGCTTCACTTATTCAAGATGCCATGTTTTCTCCCCCTTATTATCGGAATTATTCGGCCGTTACATAGAATCTCAGACAAATATTTTATGTAACAGCCGAAGTTAAGATTTGAGGACAAATACATTTCCAATAGCAACAGATAAGTAGGTCTTTGTAAAATCGGAAAAATATTTAAGAGACTCTATTTGCAGGGGAAAAGGACACGCTTGTGTTTTCAAGGCATTAAAACTGACACAGTTAGTGTTGCCCCAGTCAGCAACGAACTTAAGGGTCAAATCAATGCTCTTTACTATCGCTTCTCGCTCGAACGGGATTACTTCTTTACTCGTCCGCGCATTGTGGCCTGTATCTCAAACAACGGTGTTCTGCATACCCCAAAATCTGGGCATTATAATATAGTTTATATGTAGCAGAACAAGTGTTGGAGAGAAAACAGATTTTTGAAGCACTTATATCCTCTACATTAATGATATCACCTAAGAGCTGTTCCCCCAAGAAGTCGGCAATTCACTTACGTTAACTAGCGCAATGTGCTTATGGGGAAAGTTTGCTCAAGAGACCCTTATGTCAAACGCTGTCAAAGGCTCTACATATATCAAGAGACACAGCAAACGCCTCACCATATCTCTCAATAGCCTCTGGACAAATTTGCCTAGCATATGAAAGGATTCTCATTCTCCTGTGGCCAAACCCGTATTCACTCTCACTGTGGATGTCGTGTCTTTGAAGATACGCCAGCAGTTTCTTGTATAGCAGACGCTCCGTTATCTTACATGTGATCGCTATGTGCCAATAGTTAGATAAATGAAAGAATAATATTTTTTTATCATTTTTTAATGCGCAGATAAATTATATTAAATTATGTTAACTTTATACATACATATATCACCCATATTTGAACTCTCTTTGATAGATATTTAAGAACGTTTTATTACGAGTGTGTGCTAGTGCGATTTAATTCTAAAATTTGTTTAAGATTGTGCTTTAAAGCAATGCTTAAAGCTAATTTGTAATCGCAGTTAAGGTGCGCTTACATGGGCGTATTACTAATAATACTAACATTACCTAGAATTGAACAACTGCTCTCGCCCGGTTAAGTGCACCTTTATATTCAAAACTTACTTCAAAGAACAAGTTAGCTTTGCGAAATCTTTATAACCTTTTAGTGAACCGAAGAGCTTAGCTTTATGCACCAAAATTTAGATCCTAACGTATATTCAGTTAGCGTGTATGATTTTAGAGTGGAAATCAAAATGGAAGGCTTTCTGCATCACATGGCGCCGCAATTTCTGCACCCGGCGCTGCAGAGCTTCGGCTGCGGTGCGTTCCGGCCCATAGGGGGCGCTTTTCACCCCCTTTATCCGGGCAAGGCTTTCGCTAGACACCTGGGTGAACAATACGCTCTGGGCCAAAGTGTCGGACAGGCTTTACGAGTAAGTCTTGTTGAAATAATATTTTACTAGAACGTAAAACGCCGACTGAAAACTACTAGCCTCGAGAACTCGAGACAATAAGATGTGAAAGCGTTATTTTTTTAAAGCAAGTCTCAAATTACATGGAATAACATTTAGTAAGACATTATATCGCTCATATTTAAATGTGTAAAATAATTATTTAAAAATTGTAATAACAAGCATAAATTAACTACCTCGTGGGTAGAGTGGTAGTAAACGTGACTGCTAATAGGGAGTTGCTGGGTTCGAATCCCTGCCTGTGTCGAGTACCTACTGTTGGATTTTTGTAACTTAGACTATCTGCCAGAAATTTTGGTAGTGACTTGGGATGGATATGTTCAATCCACGCTGTTTCAATGCACACTGAGGTTAATGTATCGTTTGTAATATATTCTTTTGAATATTATTTTCAATTACAATATACAGATTCAAACTACAAAGTTTTTACTGAATTTAATTTCATGTTCATGAAAAGTCAAATCAAATGACTCAAAGATCAAAAGATCCAGGCGTGCAGGGTATTCAGCAAATTAATATAGTTATACTTGATATAGCTAAACAAAGAAAAACTATTTCGTACATTTTTTATTTAGCCAGCGCTAGTGTCAAACTAATACACAGTATAATAGTACGCTTAAGAACCTAGTTTATTTATATACCGTTTTAGATAGTGGTGTTTAAAAAATGACAAATAAATAAATTACATCTAGTACTCTTCAAAGCGTAAACGATCTTCTCCTAGGCATGCCTGGCCCATGTTAGGATGAATCTGCGCACACCATCAAGTGTGATCGCGACCAAGGACCCATGCACATTCATGTCCAAGTGCATCATTCTCGTTCAATCATGCACATTTGACTGCCTCGTTGGTCGAGTGGTTGCAAGCGCGACTGCCGATCGGGAGGTCCTGGGTTCAAATCTTATCCTCCAAAGGGTACTATTGGATTTTTCTAATTTAGAATTTCTAGTAGTGACTAGGAGTCTGGATATGTGCCCGGTGTATGGCAATAGGCTCACCACCTATTCCATTGTGGGACTTAAGCATAAGTGGTGAAACATGGGGGTATACTACACTCCTCTGCCTACCCCTTCGGGGATTACAGGCGTGATGTTACATACAATGAGGCACCCTTAGTCTCTAGACCGGCTTGCACCATGGACCTCCCGATCACCAGTCGCACTTGCAACCACTCAACCAACAAGGCATCTTTTGGCATTCCTACATTGAAATACACCATTGCATCACCCTATAGCGGTACTGTACTGCACAGAGCGTTCGCGACGAGTCGAGCACACCGCCACTGTACCGGCACGGGTACGTGGCGCGCGACGACACCAGCTCGCCGGGCTCCGCCGCGTCCGCCTCGCCGCGGCCCTGCAAGGACGACGACCCGCCCACAGCTGCTCCTTGCTCTGATTCGCACGACTTTTTTTCGGGTAAGCTTCAATATTATTCATTGAAACTTTTATTTAAAGAACTTTACTTGGATAAACATTATATCTAATTCAAATAGTTATGATCTTTTTATTTTATAGTAGCAACCTTTCATTTAAGCTATCACACACGTGCAATAAATTGATTAATAGCATTAGAATGTTTTCATCAAATGATGTTATAATCCATATCATTTTCTACACTTTTAATCGTTTTGTCGATAGAAAATGCAATAGGGCTTTGAATCATCGCTTCGCTTTAGCGTAACAAAAGAGAATAAATGTAATATACTTCATGTTAGCTGATGGGGAACGTAAGTCGTCTTGCGGAGTGTGCGGTACTCGCCTTGGGCCGGGCGTCGCCCAGGCGCATTTCCTGCAGGAGCTCCAGCATTTATACAGCCTCAGCGCTCTACCAAGGGACGCTGCTGCTCCTCCGACGCACTCTCTCCATCATCAAGATGAAGATGCTCGTTGGGAGGTACTTTTTACCGTCCATATTATTATAATAATAAATAATAAACAATTATTCTTTGATTTTCTTTATTTATTAATTTATGTAGTATTATTTTCGAATGTGTTTATTAAAAGTTTTCGCTGTTGCAGACGTATCAACGAATTCGCGCTAACCGCCAGAGGCGACTTAAGCTGCGCACGCGTAAACGCCACCACACCGTGGAGAGCATGCTGGGCTACGACCTGGAGGACGAACGCCGCGAAGAGAGACCTAGAGAGTCGCGCTCTTACGACGCTGAGGACGAGCCTGTCGACGTCGAAGGCGACTCTCTCGGCTGGCCTGAAGCTGCTATAAATGTTGATGGTAATATTGTGCTCTTGGTGTCTCTTTTGTATTTCACCTTAATATTTTTTTACACAAATGGAATGGCAGTGAGACAACGGTTATGTAGAATTCGAACAGCATAACATTTATGTTTACGTTGTTATCATAGTTTTGTACTAAGTTATAAAAAATAAAGGTGTTTAAAGGATCAGCGTTCTATAACATAGTACACATGTGTTTTAAGCTATCATCATCATCATCAGCCTATCTTAGTCCACTGCTGGACATAGGCCTCCCCCAAAAGGG
>DWDT01005682.1:0-10250 GCA_018245595.1 Microceris scylla
TGCTTGCAGCTTCTATAAAGTATAGTCTGGGCTAAGTAGAGACGGGACACTAATAAATACATAAAATACCTTTAAGAAGACTACATTTCAATTCACTGACTTATGTTAATTTATCTTTGAAAAAAATGTTTAGTCTGATAATTATTATAATTAATTATCAGATTAATTAACTAACTAATGAAATTAATTAAAATTGATGTAACGTAGAAACACGTACTGCATACGGCAATACGCGTTTCTATTTTCAAACGCAGCCAGTGTGCGGCCCGCGTACCGCTCGCAGGATCACGAGTGGCGGCGCTGAGTTATTGTGTTCGTATCGCGCGCGACACGCTCAGTGGCACCCTCTTAGTACCGGCGATGAAGGTTTGTGTCTTATTGACTATTCCGCTTCGAACTTTACTAGAATGTTCTTTGACGATTTCACTGCGGGAACATGTGATTAAGAAAAAAAAAAATTATTGTATTTCTCCAAAAGGATAGGTAGAGGAGTGTTGTACCTACTTTCATTTTTCACCAGTTTTGTTTTACCTTGCATGGAATACAGGGTGGTGGCGTTGTTATATTACATATAATTATATTGATGCGGTATCGTGCTTAGCTGCCATTAACGTCATTAGCCGAGGCACGAGCGAGCGGAAGTTCTAAACTGTTTAACGAGGTGGTCTGAACAGCGCGATTTTCCTCGCGAAAATAATGGGCCGGTGAGCCATCGACTTCCTCACTTCACACATTCAGTTCCTAACTAATAAAAACTGCAATTTTCTCAACGAACTTTTGTCAGTCGTATGAACGTTCAGTTGTTACATAGCTATCTAGATGTGGGCTATATTGCCTCATATATTTTAGATAAAATACTATTTATAATCATGCTTTAAAGATATGTTAGTAGAAATGCATAGATTAGTTTTAAATACATTCGTTGATTATTTCGAGTATCCCTGTTTCATGTGTATTCCCGAAGGTTATTTAGATTTATTCTGGAGAATTATTGGTTTTTATTAGCTCTCAAGTTATATACTTAACCAAATATAAGCGAAATTAAATGAGTGTAAAGATCTACAATAATATTATAAGCTACAAGAAATCTGTAGAAATCAATTTCAAAAAAAGATTGGAATCTTTTTATATATTTAATTTTTTATATATAAATAAATTTTTATTACAAATTAGTGTGTATTGAGTGTGTAGTGAGTCTATAATTTTACAAAAAAAAATTTATACATTAATCTAAACCCAATTGAAAATTTGCGTGTGTTTTAAAGTATTAACCAATGATGTTAAACAACTGTCTAATTCCTCACGTTGCTGTGACATCACAAGCATGTCGTTCAGAAAGATGCCTTACATACCTACATATATCATTCGCGCACTATAATATCTAGTCAAACCTTTGGACAATATACTCGTATTACGATAATACAAAATTAAATTCAATACAAAATGCGTTGAAAAGCTATAAGCGTGGCTGTATCTAGGCGAGCACAATAGAACAAAGTTGTTCCCGATCTCGGCGGGACCATTGCCCACCCACTAATGACTCTACCAACAGAGCCAATAGTGATTTATTCGCTACGGCGACAGCCTACGCTGCCGCAAGTTGCACACTGAGCGGGTTGTAATTGTTAATAACAAAATAATAATTTGGGACACCACACACGGCCATCTCATCCCAGAATATGTCCCAAACCAGCTTGTTTTACGGTAATCAGATGGCTGATATGCTACATACATATACATATATGTAGCATATCAGCCATCTGATTACCGTAAAACATACATATACATATATTACCGTAAAACAAACATACATACTACATACATATACATATATGTTTGTACATATAAATATATATTTATGTGAATATTGTTTTATACCCAGACAAGGAACAGATGATTGTGTCCATCACACAAATATTTATTCTGAATGGGAATCGAACCCACGACTGTCAGGTTTGTCAAGTTTACTAACCACTGTAACAACGGGCCAGTCGTATTCAAGTAATTATAATTGACATATATATAGGAACTACTATCGTTATTATGATTTCGTTACTCCAGGTCCACTACGTACATATATCTGTCAAGTATCTTTTACACACATCTAATGAATTGTAATTCGTTTAGAAATTACGTTTCCGTGTCATTTTATACTTGTAATTATTTTTGACATCTCAATACTTTTAGAGAACAATATTTATAGGTTATAATATATAGGTTATTGATTTGTATGGATAATGGATTAAAAGGTTGTGTATAGATAATAGCTATTATAATAGTCTTAATATTTAAAGCATGATTTGAAAAATTTTGAACTTTATTATAATTTAACAAAATGTATCACGCCATATCACAGTAATAATAATGTTCACTTAAATAACTGTTCTGTTATGATTAATGACCGCAAGTGTTTTTTAATCCAAGTTTTGGGCACAGATGTTTTTCGCATCTGTGGAAGGCCTGAATTATACTTTAAGATGAGTCCAGATTAGAGATCAAGGCAGATTGTTGGATAAGTAAGATACAATTAGGTGACTGGCCCGTATATATTGTTAAGAATTCTGTTAATTACGTTTGAAATTATCAACGGGGCTTGAGGATGATTAAAACACCCATAAGAGAAGATTTAACGGAAGGTACAATAGAATTTTGGTAGTTGAAAGTTGTTTGAGGGTTGGAAAATTGGTTGATATAAATATGTAGACATGTAACTTCTTTTATACATTCCGCCACCGCTTATACCTTGCAAGCGCACGTTACATGCACCTGCTACGAAGTTCCGATATTCGAACGAAACGATAATTGGTTTCGATTCGGCCAGTTGTTTGCGTGGAATGGCGCACCAATTAAATTTTGTTTGCATGGAAGCCGCGTGACAAGGTCGAGATCTCCTCGCAACAAGAGTTTGGAACAGATGTCTCCAATTTGTTACATAATCTGTTTTAAAATTACAATTTTTTCTTTGTTATTTTGTATATCGATACAAAATTTTCCAGTAATATTGTTTATGGGTTTTAGTGACTACTCATACTTACATGATAACTGAACTAATGTTATAAACAGTCTCTTTCCTGCAGTCATGTTACCGATTTATAGTAACCGTTAAATGTACTAACTTAACCGGCACCGTCACCGGCAGCCGTCCCATTCCTATTATTTTTTAAGGTCGCAGATGTCTATGGTGAGCGTCTGTCGCTGGTGACTGCAGCCTAATAGTTTGTCTTTCTCTTCAATAATTTGTAAGTTATTTTTCCACATAATTATCAAAAAAGTCATGAGTAAAATGCAGTTAGAAATTCTAAGGCGTATAAATTGTGCGCTTCATTGTAATGTTCACTGCGCATTACTTTTACATAGTAGAGATTACATTCACGTGAATTATTATATAACCGTAATGATTAGTATTACTAGTATATTTCTTATGTAATTGCATTAATTATTAGTTTATTTCTTGTTAGCGATTGTATTATATGATCTTAAGAGAACGATCTTAAATTGTAATACTTAATTAATAAATTAATACGTTCCTACTTCATCATCATCATCGTCAGCCTCTAGATGTCCTACTTATATTACTCGATTGATTGATTTTAAAACAATGTTAAAATTCACAAGTGAAAAATCACATTTAGAATTAATGAACGAAAATTTGTTTGTTTCCGGGCGCATTTTTGCGGTGGTTGAAGCGAACGTGTTCGGCGTTGCTGTAAATTGGAATTAAGGCGTCCGTTTGAGAATTCTAATTAATTCCTAGCTCGTTGCCAAGTGACGACATGTTCTGCGGTCGGACCTTTGATTTATTTCGCTTTTAGTGTACACCCGCGATCTATTCACCGAGTATTCCATTTCTATTTTGGTATATTACTTTTTTTAGCTAAATCTGACCTTACACATGCGTCTGCATTAAATACGGTCCTTTTTGTATATAAAAAAGATAAATGATCTATAGTGGAATCATGAAACAGTTGATTTTCCATGACGTTATGACGACGATTATCCATGACGTCATAGAAATGAAGTCTGATATTGTTTAATATTTGTGAGTCGAGAATGGGTTTCGTGGAAACAGTACAGTAAAAATTTTCAGCCGTTTTGTATCTAACGGTAGAATTTCAATCTATATTTGAACGCAGTTCAAAAATTTCCAGCAATTGTTTTTTGTGCTAAAATTTTATCGCCGTCGAAAACTATGGCCCGTACTGTGAACAATGTAAATAAAAAGCGATACTGAATAAAAAAAATCAAATGCTCCGATGGTTCGGACATATTATAGTAAAATTGTTAGACGAAACGATAACAAAATAGATGTACAACCCGAATATTGATAGATGCAGGAATCGAGGGAGATCAAAAGTCTGGTAATTTGACCGAACAGGTCACACACTGGTTGAAGGGGAGTTACAAGTATCTGAAATAGGAATGTAATGTAATGTAAAAGAAAATGTCAGATCTGTAACTATAGAGGTACTTGGCCATTAGTGCTTTCTATCTACGGAATAAGAGACTTGACGTGATCACACAATAATAATAAAAAAAAATTGACCGATATTTATAACCCGATTTTGTAGAGCTGCGTAACTTTAATATGAACTATCTAACTATGAGAGAGCCCGTGCTATCGTAATCAGAAGGCTGACAAATTACTGGCAACATCTTTATTCAAAGAGATATTTTTTACACCCAAACACCGAAGAAGCACTTGGGATTATTACATAAAATTATTATTTCGCACATTTGCAACATTAGAGTGTTATGGAAAAAACCGCATTTTCGTAAAACAGCTTTAAAAGTTTGAAATAAAAAGTATCCTATGACTATTATAATGCTCACAGAAGAATGATAATTTTAAGCTTTTAAAGCCGTTTTCTAAAAGTACGGTTTTTGGTATATCACAGTCTTCTCGCAATTGAGCCATTTACCGTAGGTGGGAACCGAACACACGACCTCCATTCAGCAGTCAAGTTGACTAAACTGTAGACCAACGTGTCAATGGGAACCATGTTTACACGATTACGATCTAGCTGTTATAATATTATCAGCGCTGGCAACAATATATTAGCGAGGGCAACACAGAGACACGTTTATCGACAAACATATATTGAGATAACAGCTTTGTTTGAAAATGATATCGTGTTCGAAATTCAAAATTGCGCTCAAAATATTTATAACGAAAATGACTCGATAACACTAGCGCAAATTATGTTTATGATATTACTGAGATATAATGATGTAGGCGGTAGCATAAAGCCAGGTATTTTATAAGGAGTTAATATGTTACTAAGTTTACACATTTTATCAGGTTATTTATAGATTAATTGCCAATGAGTGCTTAATTATTTATTATAATTGGATATGTAATTCCGATCGGAATTGTTAATAGTCACCAATGCTGAAAGTTAACAAAACAATAATCATATAACCATTAAAATGACGGGAATAATAATAATTATTTAATGCAATTTAAATTAATGATTATGTCTTAAATCTCTCCGGAAGTCTTAATAAGATTAATTAATTACCATTAACACCTTTCCTCATTTCCTCTATAAAATTGGACTGTACAAGAAAATTAAGATGTTCCGCGACTGTTTCCAGTAGTTTACTGTGACGATGTTTCTTTTGAGAATATTAATTTTGTTTACGAGTTTATATTGCAATTTGCAAACGGGTGGTGGAACTTTTAAAGCGCTCGCAATCGAAAAGTGGCACGGCGACCCGAAACTCGCCCGACGCGATCGTTTTAAATCAAGCAGGAAAAATTACTTGGAGTAGTATTGAGTTCGTTCAGAAACTTTTCTCTCTGCTCCCATCCTCATTATATTGTGTTCACGTCTGGACTGGGGACGTGGTGTAATTGAAAAGTGAGAGCGTTTCGTGTTAATTTAATTTGGTTTTTTTGTTTGTACAGCAAAGATAAATAGTTTGAAATTTCGTGAGGTGAGGGCGTTTTGCGATAATTTAATTTCGTTTTTTGTTTATACAGCAAATATAAACAGTTTGAAATTTCACCTCACACTCCGTGGATCTTGGACTCAAATTTTGGTGCGTACGTCTTTATTAGGTGCGTTTTAATGATTAAATATTGCATATTGTAATGGGTCAATGTATCGTGAGGAAAGGTGTTAATTCATTGCCTATAATGTTTTATGTAATTAGATATGTTTTTAAAACAAATTTTTAATAATAATCTATTCATAGTGCCCTTAATGCTTTATCTGCTAAACTGTTATGCCATATGTTATAAATAACGAGTGCGATTCAACAATTTAATTGCTCTCAGGGGTTTAGGATGAATATAAACGAGTAGTATTAAAATTTAATTTCATTTACACGTTCATTTTGTATACACCAGTATTTAAAACTTTATTATTTATTTTGTGGTAAAGAAATATTATTCATCATCGTTAACCTTTTATCGCCTTGCTATTATGCATCTTCTGAAATGAGGTTTAATACCATAGTCTGCTACAAAGACCATTAAATAGTTAATTAATGTTATTACTCGCATATTATTACTTTTTTATATCAATACACAAGTCCCTTATGAGGTAGGCAGAGAGCACAGAGTACCAAACGCAGTAACCTTACAGAACTGATCTTATTCTTATACATTTGGCATTCTCTTCATGCACGCGTGTCAGTTTCGGAGACTTTAGAGGCACGCTTCCTAAGCCGGTACTTAGTCCATCTGGTCAAGATAGGTGTGCCTTGATCTCCCTTGGCTCGTTCATCCATTATGAACTTAACTGTCTAAAAATGTTACTATTATTAATAATAATCTCAATTATTGTACCATTTTTAACATAATTTTCCGCGCATCTTTTATGATGTGGAACACAATTGTTGAAGCGGAGCGGTCGGCGGCGCGGCTGCTTCAATCTTATTTCTACAAGCACGTCTCAGTGAGACGTCAGGTTTTTATCGCCGTACAAGTTCAGGTGGCGATAGGCCTCTCGAGACTTCTGTTGGAACGCGATAAAATGTTGGCGAACGCGATATTGGGAATTGGAATTATACTTTGTTATACTTTTTGTTTTGAAACAATGCCCTTTTTTGAATAAATATAGATATAATGTCTTAGGACATCTCCACATATGACCATATTATACCAAACTAACCATCAATAGGTCTTGTTGTATGGTAATCAAATGGCTGATAACTACTGGTATACATATAATGTAACCTTATATGGATACTTTTATACCCAGATATAGAACAAATATTTGTGGACATCGCACAAATATTTATTGTAGGTGGGAATCGAACCCACGAGCTAAGACGTAACAGTTAGTTCTGCTAACCACTGCACCGACAGGCCAGTCGCGATAAGATACATAAAAGCGTAACTTAAAATGACAATCTCAATAAATACTTTATGCGCTTGAACACTGCTAACATTGAAGAAACTTAAGGTTAAACTTTTCTAGAAATATCTGTACGCTCGAAACTTTCAGCACTTGGAATTTATAATGCAAGAACAATTGTGACGGCTGGATGGAATATGTGGAGTGAAGTTCAAAGTTAATGGCCACAATAGATAATACGGGTGATCTGATATAAATCATTTGTCAAAATATACATATAGACGGTTATAGAGAAGAGGCAGATCAAGGAATTATGATTACACACGATTTGAATATGAGAGTGACAGCTAAGACCACGACTAATAGGGAGAAATGGAAGCATATTAGTGAAACATATGACGACAAATTGGGAAAAGGTATTATTAGCGAAGAAACATGTACGAGACATACGTATGTAACCGATCTCAAATATGATGATGATAATAATTATGATATTGAAGTTATTGATGATAATAATGATGTATAAGAAAAAGGCTATCCCAGGATATTATTATTACAGAGCAAGGAGGCTAGTTGGTTTCAAATTTATCTGATTTGAGATAGCATCAAAAATGTTGAGACAGGGCAGACACATCGCTAATCTAGAGACACAGAGTCATATTACAAAAGGTTGACTTTGAGTACAAGTCAAGATACAATTACGTTTATTTCCCTTAATTAAATTACTCGAGGATTCTCGTAACTTTTATTTTGCGAGTATATTTTTAGTATATAATAAAATATTGTTAGAACGAAGGAGTCTTCTATATCAATGTAATAGTTATGTACTTACGCCTTGTAATGAAATATTGATAATAGTTGTGAAACAAATGTTTAAATGAGTTATTTCTTGAAAATTATTTATGAGTCTTACGTTTTATTTTTAATGTTGTACAACAACATATTTAGTTTAACCATATTATTGTCCAATTATTAACCATGCATATGTAATGATGATTGACTTATTCATCGCTAAAGTTTCTCCTCTAAATTTTGTTTTAAATGCTTAAAATCTATTATATTGACAAGTACATTCAACAGAATATTTTGACGTAGGTATATGTCTGATAACGAAACACTTGCCATATGTTTTTGGAAAAAGAGAATATTCGATATTTATGAGCGGCGCGCGGCTCCTACATCATTCGCGCTCGGCCTATTCGAACTTACGTCCTGTAATAAAAACCTGACAACTCAGTGGACGTGCTCGTGAAAATAAGTTGGGTAACACGAAACTTGTAAGCTTCGGTTCCTAACTTTCTTGTTTCTGTTACTTTTTCATCCATTTCTCTTTTATTTTATTTATATCAAGACTTCGTTGAATTGTTCTTTGATTTTGTAGCCCCTTTGTCTGATCTGCGCGGGATAAAACAAAAGTTTATATGTGCATTCAGTGTTTCATATATGTATATTATACGTATGTGTTTGACGATCCCTATATTTCAATAGTTACTATCGAGGTATAGGGATCGTCTATTCTCAGATTCCTATCTCGTTCGGGCTGACATCTCATTCAAGGTTACGTTTCAGTCTTATGAACTCACTACTGATTTTCATGATAACTGACATTGACAATAACAATTATTATGATAAATAATTTCTGTTGCTCTACAAATAACTAAATATAATAAGGTCGAAAATAATCTTAGATTATGTACACATTGGATGTTAGATATAGGCGTTTATGATAGTAGAAATCACTAAAACACGTTCCTTTAGCATTTTGGAACATATAACGTTACTCATCATTGTCTTTGGCAAGCGCAGGGCAGGCTGTGATGGCGTTTATTTAAAGTGGCTTATGTCCAACAGTAGAATGATACAAGTCGATGACTAACCGCGATGAAAACATGACTACTGACGTTAATCCATTGGTGTTAAATATACTTCAAATTGTCTAACTCTACATACCGTTTGTCCTACTCCAGTACGTCAACTCTATCACTAGTACGTCAACTCTATCACTAGTACGTAAAATTGTACAAGTTAAACTATTCGTAGTTAGAATTGACTAACGAATGGCTCTTAAAGTAATTGTCTAATGGAAGCACTTCGGATCTAAACTACGTTCATTGTTTAATTGGAGACGGTCTGCGTGCCTCTTCTGTGTCGAAAGGCTTTCATTTTGCCAGCTTCGAGAAAGTTCAGTTGAGACTGGCTGTTGTAGTTATGGTCATTAAAAAGTTATGGGTTCAACACCGACCGCGGAGCCTTTGCTGGTTCGATTCTCTTCCAGGGCAAACGATGGAAACCTATATTCTGTTCTGTGTCTAAAATTGTTTATATTTGTGTGTTTGTAGTTTATTAGGTGTCTGTTTACATTGCATAGGTTGTGAGTTCTAAATCTAACGGCGATCTCAAACTAAGTCGATTTCGTCTCAGTATTATTATATTGTATATGGGCTACACTTTCACACATTTCTGAAGCATTCGATGGCTTATTCGGTGCAACCATGATCATTTATCGCGCTCTGTCTTGCGTTTTATTTCCGATTGTATTTATATTTTGTATCTGATAATGATCCAAACTGTTCTAAGTTTCAACATATAAATCCGTGACATTCTAATGCGGGTCCATGAGAACGAAACGTAATTTCCGCTGAACGTATGGTATTCCTTATCACTTAATGTAAGAAGTGAATGTTTCGCGGATATAGTGTATTAAATTCAGTTATCACGAGTTTTTTTCACTGGTTAGTGTGGAAAGTGGATTAGTGGTCTAAAAACAAAAAATCATAAGTTGTAGCGATGTTTTTGAGCTACTCATGTCCAACTGTAGACTTTAATAGGCTGAAATGGTAATAAATACTTTTATATAAGTGTATGTAGGATATAAATAGAACTTATTGGTATTTGATTTTGATCCTGTCTAGTAGTATGTGAGATAAAGCCTAGTAGAAAATTTAC
>DWDT01005683.1:0-10248 GCA_018245595.1 Microceris scylla
TGAGGACGGAGGACTTCGTGATGAGCGCCGAGCGCAGCGGTGAGCTGTCGCTGACGCAGTGCACGTTGCTACGGCTAGACGAACGCGGGGATCGCCTCGCGCTCACCCTCACCTATGACAGGAATCGCTCACAGGTCAGCCCAACACCTATTATTTCGAATATATTTGATTTTATCAAACAACTTTTGTACTTCTGATTTGAGCCATGATTATAAACTATTTTAAAAAACTATATTTTCAACATGCGCGAAGTACACTTCGATCTGTTTTCCCATGTTATACTTGTGTTTTGCAGGTGGAGCTGGAGTCGACAGTAGAGCATCCGTTCTTCGTGTACGGGCGAGGCTGGGCGTCGTGCAAGCCGGAGCTGACGCTGGCGCGGTACGGGCTACGCGTGCAACGGCTGCAGGTGGGCGACGTGTGCGTGTCGCTGGTGGCGCGGCGACACGCGCCCACCGCGGCGCCGCCGCAGACGCATCCCGAGAACCTCAGCGTCAAGGAAGACGCGCGCAAGCGGCGCTGGTCCGCCTCCGACGCCGCCGAGGACGACCGCCCGCCGCTCAAAAAACGTTGAAATCCTGACTCGCCGTCGCTACTTATCGTGAATCGCTTCGAGTATCGCTGCACGGTCCGACCCCCGTCCGACCGTCTCCGGTTTTAAATCTCACTCGTCGACTACAAAGGGAGGGTGAGACGTTCGATGATAGTCACGTGACTGACTTGTGTAGGTAGACAGGCCGCCCCAGTGAGTTAACTCGCGTGTTACTAAATGTGTACGTATGATGATATAATATATGTATATGGTATAATATTTCGTAGCGATCGGCTCCCCACCATCGTACGCTTAAATAATGTTTTACTCGGGAATTCTAGGTGCTTTTTACTGTCGGGTGCTTCTATATGCGTTTGTGTACAATATTGTAAATATGTGGCTTAGACCAGATGATATGTCCACGCCAAGACTAACGGGAAATGTCACAAAAGCGATTTATAGGAAGTTAGGTACTCACGGCTGGCAACATTATACGCTGGTATACAAGTTTGCATCAATGTACGTAGATTATAAATCCTATATATGTTTTATAGCATTATAAGTGTGAAATAGAATAATGTTGCTGTTAGAATTTTCCTATTTCACACTTTAATTTATAGACTAAGACATAAAAATATTGACAGTTAAAAATGAATGTTGCCAGCTACGTAAGGAAACAATCGCTGTCACAGATCGCTTTACGGGGTTCCATTTTGTAAGCCTGTAACGAATTATTAAAAGTTTAAATATCATCTTTTTAGTTAATACATCAGACTAAGTAGCGTGATAGAACGGTCTTCCCAGTTATTATTTTGAATTATTGCAGTGTACATTTGTAATAAAAAACCAAAGTGAAATAAATTCAATGTAATCCATTTAAAAATTAAGTTCAATGGCATTCTGGAAAAGAACCAGTATCGCGTAGTGGTATAGACAGGTTCATTATAATAATTATAGTTATTCACTACGCCTGTTTTGATTATTTAACTAAAATATGCTATTGATTTTATAATTTTGCATTTTTGTCATTAATACTGATTATTAAATTCACGACGCAACTTTAAGTAACTCGCAGATGTCAATTAGGCACTATGAAGATATAACAGCGAGGTAATGATGTGTTGAAGGCGAGAACAGTAGTTGGTTGTAGGCGGAGTGGGATAGCAGAAAGGAAGTGCATACTCGCAAGTGCCAAGTTGATTTCTGCATGTTGTATGTCAGTCAGCCCCGTGCATCTTGCGATATAATGTAATGTCACATAAGCACAAAGGCGTAAATTTCTACCACATGTTTACTAGGTTAGATATTGTGATAATTAATGAGATTTAATGCCAATCACACGTGGCAGAGGGCCGGGCATCACTTAGACGAATCGCTAAAGGTACAATGAATGATAGAAACGTAGTTAGTGTGGAACGATATGTGCTAAGTCTTGACTGATTCTTATTATGTGAGTTTTCCGGTTCTTGGGTGTTTATTTAGCAGTCATGTCATTCTCATTGTTTCATTATGGTTGTGACTGCAAACATATCCATAGACAACTATGTGTCGCTGCATAACGCAATGCGATCGGCGTAATCATACCCTCGCTATGTAAACAGCAGTCAAACAAAACAACACAGCTGAACTGGGAAATTCTCTTGACAAATAATCGTTCATGTTAATATAAATAATGTCGATACTATATAATTACTGTAAAAAATGAAATATGTCTAATGGTAATGGTTATTTGATGCCATCTCTATTGGTTTTCTTGACGTCCATGTGTGATACACATAAACTTTTCTATGAGAAGATGTATACATAATAAACACACAGTCTGTGATATTTTGTAGTTATTGGTCAGAGTAGGTATGAAGTATTGCTTGAATAAAGAAATATATATGTTTAGAATATTAAGTGAGTTATTGGTAAGAAAGATACTGTATAGTTATTGATTGTATACTCGAAAATTATACACAGATATAGAAATTCTGAATGATTATGTAACAAGTAGAGTCTGTGATTTAACATACATATATCGTTATTGAACGTAACGACAAACGCATGGCCATATCAAAAATCAAATTAATTTTATATACTTACCTACTGTTAAGTGAAATTGTTTTGTGTAAATTGTGTTTTCTCGTTACATTTTTTCCAATTCTTGTTTTGCATACGTTACGTAAAATTCGCAGTGGAAAATATAGCAATAACAATAGTCGGCATTGGATTCATTTTAATATCAACTAACTACATAGTAAGTTCAATTGGATTATATATATCGTTTATGAATTATTTCTCGGTGAATGTCAACTGGGAACTCTACCTCGGCGGGTAGAGCCTGCACCGTAGCAACGTGGAGACGTGTGGTTCGATTCGTGAGTTTGTTTCATTGTACCGTAAACGTGCTTGTTAACTGTATGTTATTATAATAACTGACTATCATAGTTTACGCGCGCCGTCCCGACGACGGTGTTGTAAAGAGTTAATAATTTGTTGTATAATGTATGTAATTCTAGTTTTTATCGTCTTTATATTATTATTATTTGTAATTGTAATGAAAGATCTCATTTTATTAATCGGTATTTTCTAACAAGGCGCTTTCATTAGATCATGACTAAGCCTACCTCACAAACTCTAGGACGGCGGCGGCGCGGCCGCGCGTCGCAACAAGTCTAAGCAAGATCTCAATTTGATGAAAATAAAACTTTTAAAAAGACTGGGACGCTTTACTGAATGTTGTGGGATAGTAGTTTCTTCGAGGATATTACTTAAATTATGAGATAGGGAGCATTTATTAAATAAAACGAGCGTGCAAGTTAAGGCTCCAGTTCCGACGGGATGGACAATCGTTTAGTACAAAATTCTTTACAAAAAAGTATTATTTCCCAAAATCCAAATTCAAAAAGTATTACTTTAATCAGCGAAAGGTGCTATAATAACGTTTTCGAGGATAGTTCGTAGTGGATTTCCGAACGAAAAAATTTATTAAGGACGACTACTTAAGGGTCACACTCTACCACCGTGACAGTACTCGTTTTCTCGCTCAATTAATGCTCCACTTATAATCCTGGACACCATAGTCAATTGGAGCTGAGCAAGACGAGATGTGCACGGTTGTGTGGACAGATTCTTAGTCGCTTTCAATGGATACATCGGCACAATCATAGTTCTTCCGCGCCTTCTTATTTATTTAATGTGTCAATTATATTTTAGTACATTCATGGTTCCCTGCAGTGAGCGAACGAATGGGCATTCAATAGTTCATTCTCTGGACATGTATGACATGTTGTCATTTAATCTAGTTGTAATAATGAGACAATATAAATGTAAACGTCAAACAAATATATTTTCGTGTACTACCAAAAAGATATATCATAATTTCCCATATATCTGCAGGCTACCATAACTGTTAATAGAGTAACATGATATGATCATAAGTTGTATTTTATTAAAGGAAATTATACTTAATTTTAGTACGCCTGTTTCCAGTTTTTAAATCTTTGCATACTTACTATGCTTTGCTCAAGTATTGTCAATTTATAAAATGGGGTGGTATCATCATCGATTATCTGGACGATGCCCTAATGATGATGATATTACTCAGAATCACTGACACTGGAAACGAATTGATACTCTGTTGAATTTGATTGATGTGTTTGTGATGCGTTGTTCATTGTAACTTGGCTATGCTTTCAAATTCCACAGTTCCTTTAGACTATTATAGTCATATGTATGAAGACATAGATTTGCTTATAAATTTGTAATTTTTCCTATAAATTCATATTATACCGGAATGTTGTTGATGCAATTCGAATATTTCGCGCGACTGAACGGTAGGGTTACAATTATGTTAAAAACAAATAGATAGACAAGAGAATTGTTTTTTTGCCAATGTTTGGAGCGGCCAGTAATGGTTCCATAGACTAATGTTCCATAGAGTAATGTTAGGTTGACAATAGCTGACAGTAATGAAATATACTTTGACGCATGATTGTGCCATCCTTAACAGTCTGTTGATACCTGTAGGTTATATCCGATGTTTTTGGTAAGATCACGACCAATCCCGAGGCGCGGCCTCATAAATAATATTTGATATTAAAACATCTTACCACAAAACTATATGTCGATATTGAGATGTGTTTGTGTTGACCCCATACCTACGATGTTGAAATAACTTTTGCATAAACACTATTTTCAATATGTAGTTAATGTAGAATGGAAAATGTTGTGTCATTTAATTAATAGATAAATAATTATAAAAATGTTATATAATTATATTATGACAAATATCGCAAATATATATAATATGTATATTTTATTGTATAGCGGAATGAAAACTGTTTCAGAATAATGTAAATGAAAAATGTTATAAACCGAGATATGTTAAAACTAAGTTAACTGTTTGTAAAAAGAAAGAGAAAATATGTATAATTGAATATTTGCTATGAATGTGTTTGATTTGAGCGCCCTTGTTTGCTCTTTTGTAAGTTGCCAGTAACATAAACAATTAATACGAGTAGAAAAATAATAATAGGTATGAGATAATAAGAATATTATATTTCTTATCAAATTAGTATTTTATTACAATAAAAAAGAAGAGGTATCTGACAGAAACACAGGTACCTGAAGGAGATACTACATTTTATCACTAGTTCGATTTGTGCACAACAATAGTGTGTTAGTTTGAGAAATTATATTTGAAACATTTGATATATAAATAACAGGTAATGAGACATCTATTGATATAATTGCATTTTCATTACAACACAGCGAAAATTATCGTTGAAAAAATGGTTAAATATAGTATACTTTTAAAAAGTTGTACATCAGGTTTTTACAGTCAAGCCTGTGGAGACATGTGGCACTAGGTGCTCTCTGTCTACTGCGTAAGGGACCTGGTGTGACGATGTAGTAATTTAAATATAGAAATTATGACCATATTCCCAACTATAAATTAAGAAAATCCAGACACTATTCCCCACAACTAAAAATCGGGGATTACAGTAAAAATAATACTAAGAGCACACTGGTGGACGACGAGTGGCCTACATGATGGAGTCTATATATCTGAGTCCAGGTCCAGTTTCACCGTCTGCCCGGGTTTGAACGCGGGCATGCCGAGGTAGGGGCACGTGGCGCAACGGAACGCATCGCCCAAGTAGCACTGAAAATAAACATTATTAAGATATTATTATTATCTAGCTATATTCGACACTTATTGTTATAGATACTGGCTTGGCCTCTCGGCCTTTCCAAGACGTTGTGGAAATGGGAATTTCCACAACGTCCCGTTTAAGCCAACAGTGTCGCCATTTACACGATGTTGCTGCCATCTTGGCGACAGCACTGCCATCTGTTTAATCAAATTTGTGCCGCAGCCCACAAAAAAATGCTTGAGTGGGGATGCTAACTGTATGTAAACAAAGCGTCACATGATTCGCTTGTCAATAACGTCTACAACACTACATTGTCTTAAAATTAACAGGAACAATAAATTATATTCCATCTCTTGTAGCACTATACAGATACTGCCTACCTGCTCACCCTCTAAGACTTTACTAGCTCAATTTAATATGAGGCAAGTATCGCCTGGATTTTTTTTTATAGCAACACACAAATGACCCACGTATGTGAGCCTACTTCCAGGCACAAATCCAGAATCTAAGTAACTACGACTGGGGATAGAACGCACCGACGGGGGGAGAGTAACCCCCGACCCGGGGATAAAAGTCATCGACCCAGGTATGGAACCCACGACCTATCTATCTATCTAGCATAGCAGCTGCACTTGCAACTACTAGATCAACAAGGCAGTCATAGGAAAATAGTAATATAGTTATACATACACTGCCACAAGAGGACTTCGGCGTGTCCTTTATCTCGCCTCTGAGCTCCTCCGCCAGCCCGCACGAGCAGTCCGCGCAAGCCTTCCGCTTGCCAGTGGTAGCACACACTGCAACAATATATCATACATTAAAAACAACTGATGGGGAAGAAACGTCATCGGGTGGCGACCGCGTCTCGGCAAGAGGAGCGTAGGTCGCCCTCCTACCTGATGGTCTGACGACATTAAGACAGCGGGAACCTGCTGGATTCGGAAGGCCCAGGACCGGAAGGTGTGACGCTAATTAGGAGAAGCCTATGTCCAGCAGTGGACATCTAGAGACTGACGATGATGATAATAAAAATAAAAATAATAATAAACTATCACGCCTGAATCTCCAAAGGAGTAGGCAGAGGAGTGTAGAACGTTATGCCAGTTACGTTTTTGTCTCACAATGGAATAGGTGGTGAGCCTATTGCCATACATCGGTTGGTGATGTAGACTCTGAGTTCCTCTTAAATTAGAAATATCCAATACCCGGGATTTGAACCCAGGACCTCCCGATCCGCAGTCGCGCTAGTAACCGTTCGATCAACGAGTCAGTCATTCATTTTTCATCATTATCATTGAAAAATATTTATTAAAGAAAAAGATTGTTCTACAGGCAAAAGCGTAGGCGGTGAAAGAAGCCGTGTGCTGTGATTCCCAATTCGGATACCCAGCATGGGATTTATGGGCAAAAACTCAATGGACTGAAACAGGCTGATGATAATGATGTTAGTTAATTTACATAAATTTTCTATTACTTTGATTAATTGCGTTTTAGTACTACTGACGAAAATATCGGCTTTCGTGTAAGTTATAGACGC
The DNA here is from genome assembly GCA_018245595.1 of Microceris scylla. Taxonomy (NCBI): domain Eukaryota; kingdom Metazoa; phylum Arthropoda; class Insecta; order Lepidoptera; family Hesperiidae; genus Microceris; species Microceris scylla. The sequence continues at coordinate 7,211 of DWDT01005683.1, forward strand.
TTTCAGCAATCACAAGAAACACGGATAAAAAATATCGTTATCTTTTATACATATAAAACGTAAATAGGCTAAAAAAACCTTATCAAAACTTAAGTGACATAAGCGTTGAACTGTGATTTAAATGATACATGTATTGATAACCTAAAAATCCGTTGAATTCATAAAAAGAAAAACGCCACCACGAACCACATTCAACCACCGCCGCGCTGAATGTCTGAACAAAGTGGCACCAATAAAGGAAACCGAGAGCATTAACCTTCGCTCGTGATAACCGCTCGGAACACAAAACCTCAACGCTTGAAACACGAAACCTCGAAAGATGTTTCAAGATAAACGTTATAGAATAATATCTGTGACAAATTTAAAATAAGCTGATTCTTCAAGTTCCTGTATCACTTTATAATAAAATCGTATTTTGTATATTTTAATTATACATTGCACGTTTCAATTATAAGATTTATCTTTTACATTTCTTATTTTTATTAGGTAGATACTAAAACTTTAAATAAATTTGTTTTCATTAAGTAAAGTCTGAAATAATGTTAAGGTACATCATAGGTTACAAGTAGAATTTTCTATAGCACACTAACCTCTCAGAGACTCTTTATTTGGTTTCATAAGATCTTCTTTGTCAATCAACAGATCTTCTTCAATTATATCATCATCATCTTTGCTGAGCCAAGGATCTTCACTGTTGTTATCAATTGTCCAAATCTTGGCTTTGTCATTCAATTTCAGTACAGATTTTGATCCAACCTGAGAACATACACAATAGACAAATTTACTTTCAGTTAAGAAAAGTATGTAATTCATGTCTTCAAAGATGTACAACTATAAATTCAGTTTTTAGTGTAACTGTTGTGATGTATTATGTCAATGAAAATCGAGAAAATTACATAGTTATCAACCTTGTTATGGTTCCATTTGCTAATATAGCTCTCTTCTCAGGATGTGAAGTGTTTAGGCCCGTCTACAGGAGGAGTTTGTAAGACACTCAGTATAACTATAGTATCTCTACATATATGGAGGTTTTCGATATAATATTGGTTTTGAGGCAGATTACTAATATTGTAGGTAATAATACTATCTCATTAGCTCATGTCATTATCTAAGAAATTGTCTAAATAATATTAACAAAATTACATAATTGCTGTGATTCATTTTTAAATAATCATCTGCATAACACAACCACACTAATGTTATATTGTTGAAACAACTTGAACAGTGTGGTGGCATCATAAAGTCAATTCCATACAAGAATAGTAAAATGCTTGAAAACATCCTATGAAGAGTTTGTGGTATAACCAAGATTCTGGTCCCTTATCAATTGCTTAAAAATGATCAAGTGAAATCAGAAAGGGATAGGAGATCTTTTAAGGTTGGAAATGTTTTGTTTTAAGTATATCATAATAAATAAATATGTAGAAAGGCACCTCAATAAACTCAATTATAAGCTAATATTCAAAACAACATACCTCAAATGAAGGTTTTTCAGCTGTGAATGTAGTATCATCGTTTTTCTGGACATTAATGAAGCCATTCAGTTTGAGTGGAACAGTCAAATCCTTATTGTCTTTTAGGATTATTTTGCCACTGGGCTTCAGAACCCTGATGATGAGCGCCAGCAGCTCATCTGTATGCTCCACAGTGTGTGGTGGCAAGGGATTTGAAATTACAATGTGAAATGACGATAGTGGTTTTGAAGCTAAAACAATTAAAATACCTTTATGAATACACCTTTTATATAAGACAGTTATTAATTTTAATGCAGTATAAAGCAATTCTTGAAAAACATTACTATCAACATATAAAAATATTAGTCACACCCACATGTGCAACAATAAAAAATAATTATTCAGTATTACATACATATACTCAAAATCTATTAATAGAACTGACCATGTTGTGTCTATGTTTGTAACATATAACATGTTTCAACACAAAATATCCAATCTTAAATGGACTGCAATTGAGTTGGATATACACTATTGACACATTTGCTACAGTAAGGTATTTCTAACAGGCTCACCACCTTTACCGTAGTTGAACATAACTTGTAAATGGCGGGAATATGCCCTTTGGAGAAATACAGGTGTGATGTAATTTAATTAGTGTCTTTGGTATGAAGTCAATAACAATTGATGTGAAAACTGTTACGTAAAAAAAAAATCCATTTATCAATACAGATTTTTGGTGTGTACTGCAAGAATAAAAAATTACTTATATGCAATTTAAATTTCATTTTTGACACTCAATGGGTTTATTTCTAGTACAAATAAGTGGTTATGGAGTTTCAAAAGACATTAAGATATGACCATTTTTAAAATCAATTAAATATTCTCATTTTTATATATTGCAAAATTATGAATACATAAGAAAAAAGAATAAATATCTAGTGGTCATAATAGAAAAATTAAATACTTACATAAAGATATTTTTTCTGAGTCCTCTAGTACAGCTGATCCCACCGTAGAATTCTCTACTTCCTTACATAAATTATTTACGGCATCTACATCACTTTTATTCCAAATAATTAGAACGTTGTCTTCCTTGCCAATATTTTTGATCATTGTGTAGCAATTTGTATCGCAGGTATTACACGTCAAATGAGTCAATATTTATTTATGATTATTACACACCTGTAGTTATAAATTCGTAAAATTAAATTATTTTCAATGTCACTATTGACACTTTAATAGTTTAAAGTAACTGTTAATAGACTGCTAAAGGCAAGAAGGCAACAGCAAACTGATAATTCAACGCTCAAGGAAGGTTTTACGCTATTTATTTAATGATTTGACTTTAGATGTCGTCTGTCGTGTAGTAACATTGCTGTTTTTCTTTTATAGTTTTTTTATGGCAATGCCCACTCAGCCAGTGATGAGTTTAGTAAAATTATAAAAGCATAGCGCCTTTCTTAATACATTCGTTTGAACATAGAAAATTCTCAATAAACTAATTACAACTAATTGTAACATTTCTTTTTCAACCCATTACAATTCCACTGCTGGAATACGGGTCTCCTCTCATATTGAGAG
>DWDT01005684.1:0-10248 GCA_018245595.1 Microceris scylla
TTAAAAATCATTATTTGGATAGCTGCAGCAGTTAATTTATTCATTCCATATAATTCCAATACCTATTCGCTACCATAATAAGATTATCTTTTAGTTGTCACTTTCTAATTGTAGTACACCCCTACCCCTACTATTACTATAATTTTACATCTCTTCTACCTGAAGGTTGCCCGGAAGAGATCGCTGTTATAGCGATAAGGCGGCCTTTTGTATACCTAGCCTTAAGACACTTTTATGTTTATACAAGTTATTTTATACTGCTGTAAAAATAAATAAATAAAGAATAAAATGTGTTAATTATAATTTATGACTTATGATAATTTATTTAAATGAATTTAATATAACGAGGTGATGTTTATTTGGCTGTTAATGTGTAAAATCTAGTCACTGTCACATTTATGGCGCTTTCGCATGTATGAATTAAAATTTATTGCATAAATGTAGTTCTTCTAACATGACGTCATAGTGTTCAGTACATTCAAAGGGGTTATACATTACGCTCATGTGCTGACATTTTATCATGTTTATGCTTTTGAGTCGATGTATGTAACAGACAATATGTCAAGTTGACCGAATTATGACACTATTAACCCTATTTAATATGTGACTATCTAGTAGGAACTCAAGGCCTTCCTGCTCATACTAAAGGATAAAGTTTCGTGATTCCAAAGGAAACCTTAAGCAGTTCCGGTCATCAGTGTTGGTTAACTAGTATGATTGTGGAGACCTTTCCGGGTGCGGTGTTAATGATATCATGCAGCGTAGAGCAATATGCTTTAGGTTTGCTTTTGTTGAAATATTTTTGGTGATGTTTATGCGAACAGATAGAAGAACTTATTAAGTAGTTATATAAAATTAACGTCTATTTTACGTTTTATTCATAACGCTTCCGCTAAGGCTTTATAATAAATCATTTTTGTATCTTCGCCAAGGCCTTTCCAAACTTTATTATCTGTCGAGTTCGAATAGCTTGAGGCTTCGAGATGGCGAAATATATATTTTTTAATGAGAGCGCCCGTTGTCACGTGACACCCGGACACAAAGGCATTATGCCTAGAATGAAAAGGGTTCAAATGTATTATGTACTGGCTTCGAAACAATACAGTATTTATACATAAATCACGGAAATGATAAGGTTCTAAATAACGAGAAAAGAACCATGTCAGGACTGCAAGGATATTAAGAAGGATTTTTAAAAAAGAAAACTCATCAGTATATTGAAATTAGTTAACATTTCATCAAAATAATCTAGAATCGTGCTCCATGAGACGTGATGAAATTCATTAATTTACGCAAAGTTACAAGAAAACCAAGTTTATGTTATAAGTAATGTAGATAAGGCGTCTCTGGAGAATGTTCAGCTTTCTACATTTTAGTAATTTACGCATAAAATTTTGATGAATTGTAAGGTTTACTTTATACGATGCGGTTTAGGTTATCGTTTTAGGTTTCATTTTTTTAAGTGCGTTCCGTTGCCCACAAACAGGAGAAACCGGGGAGTTCTCGTATCCATTGTGTTCCAATGTGCTTCGGAGCAGATAAGAGTTGATCGTGAATTAGTCAGTTGACATTTCTTAAACACATCTAAATTTATAGGTACGCTTAATAAAAAAATAAATAATAATCGACCCATCATAATTCCACTGTTGGAAAATGGGTCGCCTCTCAAATTGAGATGATTAAGGCCATAGTCCGCCAGGCTGGTCAAGTACGGGTTGGCAGACTTCACACACTGTAGAATAGCCAGATGGGCCATCTGATGGTAACTCGTCACGTACCCTATGTACATGACCAATACCCGAGATCTGGCTGATACGTAGTTGGTTTTGAACTAAAGTTTTATTTTGTCTTTATTGAAGAGACCCATGTCATAGAACCAGATTAAAAATAAATATTCCTGTTCACTACACAAACACTACACAACTCCGTTCAGCAGTTATGGTTACTAACTACCGGAACTATCTATTCTATCCCTATAGGCCAGATGAATTTTTGACAGTCGCCACTTTTGAAAGAATAAAATAGTCCAATAAAAAAGATTCACATAATCGTTATAATTGGATATGAATTTTAAATTCTAACGTCGGCATTTTCTGTGCTTTCCGAATACTATGAAACTGTTCAAGACACGGTGGTTAATTTCGCGACGGAAATTGTACCCGCTAACGTCCACGTGAGTTGGCTTATGTAGATTTGTGCACAAACAGGGATACTGCATTGTAACCGCTCGGACGGACGCGCACACGACACAACACGACGCGACGGGATTTTAAATCTAAAAGTGATTGAAGTGTCCGCAATCTCACTATCCAAATACGCTTATTTTCACTGCAGTTTTGTTTCGCTGAATCTTCACAGTAATGCAGCTTTGGAACTCTCTGTTCGGTTCATATTATGTAAGATTGATTTTCTTTATTTTGTTTTTGATAAATAGTCTTATAATATTGGTAAAATTTGAGGTTAGTCAGTACATTCAATTCAATTATTTGTTACGATATATTCACTGGCATCATTATATAGTGCAAAGTTTTTAAAAAATATACTCGTAAGCGGGGTTTATCAAAAATAATAATACTCTTAACACGAAACTTATCGATAGACATACGACATCTAGATATGCATCTAATTACTCCATATATAACGAAAACTGTGTGATCATTTCGATGTCCCTGTAATACAATGCATAAAAACAGTAAAGGGAATAAAATGAGCGTCCTTCACGTAAGTTAGCTTATGTAGATTCTCGTACAAACAAGAATATTATGATGTAGCCGGTCGGACACATCCGTAGAGACGCCGCGGCTACACAACTGGGGATTTTCAAATTTAAATGTAACCGTAACGAGAGATATCTCTTTTTAATTCGTTTAATACTTAGTTGTTCGTTTTAAAATTAATTTAAATTTATTTTTTAGGTGAATGAATTCATGGATTATTATGCACGGATTGAATCTTTTCATTTATTTAAAATATCATCGATCTTTGTATAAATAAAACTATTAGACTCATGCGGAGTCCGACACATCCCCGGAGACGATCCCTCAACGAGACGGGATTTCCAAATTTAAATGTGATTGAAGTGCAAGAAATCTGTTCATTTTCATTTAGTTAGAAGCTCACTCAATGTTCGCTTAGGAATTTTCTTCTTATCCTTCCAATTCCATTTTGTATATATTTTTGTAGGATTTACTTGAGGTTATATTTCTAACTATAATCTCATTATTTATATACGAGTAACTTTTTAAATCAGGTCCCTTACATACTAGTTAGGGAGAGCCGAGTACCAAATACCTGTATCTTTACAAATCTGACTCATTCATCAACCCCTTTAAAAACGCACGATGATTTCAGAGACTTGAACAATAAAATTCTATCCACAAAATAATATCACATAGCAAATCTTCTCGACTCATTAGATAAAAAAAGTTAGGACAATTCCATACTTTATTTCTAGTTTGATTAAATGATTCATGAGCTTAGACTATTAACCTTCCAGTTTGTAGTGCACATAAAAAGGTTTGATTCGAAAATTGGGTACTTGTATCCGTGATTATAAAGTTCAACGTACCTACGGCGAAAATTGGCGTCTAAGTCATGACCTTCAGATAAGTATGTTATGAACGTTTTCTAATTGGCTGATTCAATCAATTAGAAGTTAAACTCGGCTTTAAATCAGATACACGCAATGTCTACAATCGGTTACAGATGTGTTGATATAAATACACACATGTCATTATATTGTATTGGAGTCCAGAAGCGTGAACGTTTCCGTGATCCGTGGAATCGGTGTGGCGGCAGTGACTCTTCACACAGAACACTACCGCCTTGCAAATTGAATGTGATTGAAGCGTCAGTATTCGACGTCATTCGTTTCTTGTTTCCTTGCTCCATTTTCGTTAAGACACTTTTCGGCTCGCAAAATGGAAAGAGCGGCTTATTCGTAATGGAAAGGCGAAGGATTACACAGTGGACTCGTTATGGAAGATTCGGAAAATCCAATAAGTGAAACAAGTCTTGTTCAAGGTTTAGAAATAATGTTTTAAGGAAGGTAATGTACAGTAATTTTCTGTTGCTATTTTGTATTTAAAATTGTTGGGTTAATTATAGGTTTTCTAAAAAATGCATCAAAATTACTTCTTTAAGTTTGTGTGTGGTTAATACAGCATGACATAACATATGGCACTTGAGTTGTAAGAACTTTTTCGTGGTAAAATTATTTAAAGTTTGAATATAGAGTTAATATAAATACGGGCATTATGTATTTACTACTTCGTATATATGAATATTAACAAATCTTTCATATTCACATGCTATTTCAGTATAATTATGCTCTGCTCTACATATCGCCTGCAATAGGCTTCGTATTTGCGGTAAAGATATGGACCCAGTGGTGAGGCCAAAAAGTGTTGAAGCTCACTGTATTTTCATAATAGTGCCATCAATAGAGTCAGCGTCAAGTAATAGCGCCAGGAGTAAGTAAACTGGACACTGTTGACGAAGGCTGTATTAAAGTCACTTGAAGAACAAAAAAGTGTCAATATTGCTTATACTATGAAGTAAGCAACGGTTTTTATAAATTAAATCCTAGATAACGTTTCTACAATAATTTTACGGTCAGAACGCGTTGGCAAAGATAAGCGTACCTTTATGTTGCTTATAAAAATCTTTTAATCCCCTTGCCTTAAGGACATCAATCTAAATTTTACGATTTATTATATGTATCGGCAATTAAGACAAAGTCGACATAAATGTTTTAACAAAGTGTGCGCGTTATATAATTGAGAAAAACTGAGTTAATAAATTTCTATAGAGACTGAGCGCGAGAACCAGAAGCTGTTTATTGTTGGGCTTTGAAAGGCAGAGAAAGCAAACAATTTGGTAATAATAGGAGCAATTCAAAAAACACGAATACCAACACTCCGCAATAAAACTGGCAATTCCAAAATCCAATTAGGCTGATTCCGTTTATATTTTCATTCTAAATATTCGTCTAATTACGTATCCGACTGCTTGTGGCCGAGAACACATCGTATTCCTACGTACATATGTGTAACGCGAAAATGTTTTTTGAGTATTAACATTTCTGTACGGAATGAGTTTATTTGTGAACGAAACTCTCGCCTTTTATTGTGAAAGATGTGTTATATGTAATTCTTGAACGACGACTTTGGTACGATATATTTTTCTTTTCAGCATATTCTGTTGCAACGGTTAAAGTCTACACTGATTTGTACAACAAAATTGCAAGTTGAACACAAATCTATTCAGATTTGGACTTATATCCTGTCCAGTCTACAGGTTCTACCATGAGGCAGAGGAAACCCATTATGAAATATACTTTGTGAATATCACTCATAGTAAAAGTTGTGTATAAGAGTGCCATCAGTTTGCACCTTGTCATATCAAAACTTCGGAACAAAATCCGAAACGGTGAAATTTGTAGACGAACCAAGGTCACCGACATAACTCTCAAAACGAGTAAGTGTAATGTAAGTGTGAAGTGGCAATGGGCAGGCCACATCACTCGACTGAACGACAACCGATGGGAAAGAGAGGTCATCGAGTGGCGACCACGTCTCGGCAAGACGAGCGTAGGTCGCCCTCCTAAAAAATGGTTTGACGACCTGAAGAAGACAGCGGAAAACTATTGCATTCGGAATGCCCAAAACCGGATGGAGTGGCGCCGATTAGGGGAGGCCTACGATGCTAGCATCGTAGCAGCCTATGTCGTGACATCGAGAAGCTGACGATTATGATGATGATGATATCAAAACTGTGGTTCTTAAGGCCATCACATAATTATTATTAGCGCCGGGCCTCAGGGACCAGTTATACGAGTAATTACAGGGCTCAGGTCAAAGGATCTGCTAGCAATAATAATATTGCCGATAATTTGCAGGTGTAATTGGTTTAGGTTAACATTGACCTAATTAAATGGAGTATAACAGAATTAGCTTATTAGATAAATGTCTGTTCGTTTCAAATTTAACCGATAGAAATATTCGTAGCCGTAATGGGATCGGAGGTGTATAGTGCTTTGTAACGTTAACTAATGCTCGATACAGTTAATTCTTGCATAATAGACAGCGAGTTACAAAACTGCATTATTATAGCAAATAGGAACTTAAACTTCCAACATTTTTAATTCAATGCTTAGGGTTGTTTCTTTTAAAAATGTTTGTTTGATTCGATTCAACATCACGTTTGATGTTTAAATGGCGAGTACGACAGGTCGTTTATCTATATTTAACAAAATATAGTCAGCAAATATCATTTAAAACTCCATCGAGTGCACGTCATGAAAACGGGCTTGGTAAAAAAGATTGGTAAGCTTTTGCTGAAAAATGTTACTGTTCAGTAGAAATGACGTCAGTTGGTTTTAATAAAATCCCACCGTACAGTGAATGCCGATATATTTATAAAATAAATCAAACGAGTTGTTCAATATACATTTATTCATTGCAAACGCTTTACTACGTACATTTCGAGTGGCTATTGAAAGTGACTGCTAAGCCGAGACTTATGACTTTGATTCCATCCTATCTTATTAATGTTATCTTAGGACAATTATATTATTAATTTTATCTGGAACAATTATATTAAAATAAAAATATTATAATAAATAAGTACCTGTATCTTCGAACGTGTGACATGTGGTCGTCTAATTTCAACGTAGGCGGAATTTGTATTATAACAACCAGGTCCCTATAACTATATATAAACGTAAACTTTTACGTTCTTTTTAAAATCAGACACAGAACAAATGGTTGTGTTCATCACAAAAATATTTGTCTTCAGTGGGAATCGAACCCACGGCCTCCACCTCAGCAGTCCGGTTTACTAAATACTAGTTCAACAAAATTACGAAAAGATTAATTATTGTATTATACTGTATATGCCATACTTGGTGACCGGTGGTATAATTTGTAGCATATTCGTAGCACGTTCGTAGCATGTTTGTAGCGTTTGCATCACTTGCCGCCCTGTTCCAGCGTGGACGTAGCGCATGACGTCATTGTACCGTGAAATTTTAACGTAGTCGACCGCGACGTAGCCGCATTCCATATGATGGTATATGTGAGATATATCGTACTTAAATTGTACCATACACGTTCTTTATATAAAGTATTCCATAAGTTATAATGTAAGGAACCTGGCCTAATAATATTTTACTCATATGTATAATTATCGTTAAATGAATTTACCGATCACAAAAAATGCATCATGCCCACTTTTCTTTATTGTTCATAAGTTGTTGGTTATTTTTGTTTCTGTTTTTGCTTTAACTACCCTCCTCTGCCTACTCCTTCGGGAATTACAGGCATGGACTTATGTTACGCTTGTTGTTACCATTTCCTTTTCTTTTCTTGTTTCGCAAATCTTTTTGATACATTTGGTTGAACATCTATATCTGATACAATCTTTATTTTTATGCCAGGTGTATAACAATAGGCTGCCAATTTTATGCCAGGTGTATAACAATACCATGGGACGTAAATGTAACTGATGAAACATGGAAGTGTACTACTACACTCCTCTGCCTACCCCTTCGGGGATTATAGACCTGATCTTACGTTAGTTTTATTTTAAATATCAAATACACATGTGTTATAACTGTAAAATGACAAGAAAAACTATTTTGCTACTTCATAAAGTAATGTGACAGGTATTTTGGTTTTAATTTGAACAAAACAGAGTGCTCCATGAGTAGGTATATAAAATACCGGCAGAAAATTAATAGAACTAAAGCAATATTAACGCTTGAAATGTTCCAAGTAAAAGCTGGCATTTTTCAACGTTTTACGTTTTGTTTCCGTCTCATAAACTACAGTAGGTCAGTTTGAGGTTAAAAAATATGTAAAAATATAATGAAGACTAGAAGTTATTTAATTAAGAAGCGGCTAAAGTGGCCGCTGACAGCCTTCTGAAAGTTTATCTTAACCGTAGTAATGTGGTCAACCTGGTTTTTCGTTCTCCAATCTACTCAGCCTTAAATATAATATATAAATAATTTGACATGGAATAAACAAACGTGCTCATTATAGAAATATAGTGTCCTATTTGGAAATACAATCCACAATCTCTGGCTAAGCATTGAGATTATTGTTACCATTAATCACATGACCAAAGGCCGGTCGTATTTAAAATATCTATTAAAACAGTTTTAATGTGGCTATTCCGGTGTCATAGCAGGATTATTCTGATGTTTTTTCTGTCTCTACTTAAGCAATAGATAAAAAAAATGAGCAGCACTTTATAATTTACTCAAGTCACCCGTAATTATGTTATTATTAAAGAGATCAGTTTGTATTATTAATACGGCATTTTGTGAGGGTGCATGTCACGTGTTTGTGAGTGGTATCTATTCACGTCACATGACACGTCACCAGCCTCTTTAAATCCACTGTTGGACATAGGTCTCCCTCGTAAAGTTAGTTTTTGCCCATAATTCATACGCTGGGCATTTGGTTTAGGCATTGCAGTGCATAACTTCTCGCATCGCCTTCGCTGCTCAGTAACATTAACTTTCTTTCCTTTCCTGTACAATTGGGCAGTAGTATTGACGATAGATGACTTGCATGCCTCATAAATATTACATATATAATTCCTGTAAATTTCTGTATAGATACAACAACATTACATGAATACTTGTACATGATTAATACTAACTTTAACAGCAGAACATTTTCATTGAAAAGTCGGACTATTTCATTCGTTTGCTCAGCTCTTCGCAAACAGTTTCAATACAGAGAGTTTCGAAAATATACGACAGTAATATGTATACAAATCTTTGATGTATAGAAGTTAGCATGTAAGGCCAAGATTAATGCTGACGAAAAGTTATAATTATGTACATTCTTGAAATATTTCACCTACAACATTCACGCCCCATGTATTGATTGTAAATAAAAGAAGTCCGTTGTCGATAGGTTGCCGGGTTAGGGTTTCTTTGAGGATCATCCTTAGGCGCTACCTATCGCCAGTAAAATCTTTTTTGCTTACGGCTTAAGGGACCTGGCGTGCTGATATACATAATAATGACTATTATAATTATAAGTAAAGTGTTACTGACTGTCGATCGATAAAATATTTGGAAAGCTTACACTTGAGAACTTTTTACCGTGTGTACCAATTGATTTGCCAGATCTCTACGTTCTTTGTCAATTTTATCGAAAAATCCTCAATTATCTGAATGCAATAATTTATTGGAATCGTTTTAATTTTACAGATTTTAATTCGAAATCCCTTGAATGTATAATATCGAGTTTGAAAATAAAAGGCATTCAAATCACTAGAGAGACGTAATCGGATGTTTTGTTCGATTAATTTGTTTTATTGATTATGATTGAAAAATGGTTTATAATTATTTCACCTCCTAGATAGACAATGTGATTAAGCTCTTTAGCTAATTAAAACAATGTTTACGTCATTTTACCTAACAAAGCTTGAATAAAATATATTATGTTACTTTTTATAGTGATGTCGTCGTCTTTTAACGAGTTCACTACACCCAGACTACCTCTAAAATCTGTTAATATTTCCTAACTCTCCGTTCTTTTGTCTCCGGAGATATTTCCTGTCAAGGCTGTCGCACTTTGAAAGTCAGTTTTGAATAGCGTCCCCAGACCTAGAGATCTTAAGCGTGACTTTTAATTTGTGGCCGACTACCGCACAGACTTAATACAAGTTCGATATAACTAGGTGAAGGTCAGGTTTTTGTTACACTTCTCGCTTGTCGAGTACAGTATTGTTTTTGCTCAACCTAAAATATATTAAACTGCTCTTGTATTTCCCGAGGCCTTGGTAATGCAATGCCGCAGTGTAAATGACATTTTATTAAACTGGCCTCGTGCCCGTGAATTTGTCAGAGATTTTTGTTTAACTCATTCATATCGCTATTTTCTCAATGCTGAGCGTGTGATGTATCAGAAAGTGAAGTTCATATGTTTTAAGCTATTTTATGTACATACATTATCTCTCGTAACGATGTACGATTCAAAACGTATGACACGTAGAAAATTGCACAAAAATTTTTGATATGAATTTGTGACGTGTGTTTCATGTATTAATATTATGATATTAAATAAAATTTCAAGCAAAGTATCGTTTATTTCTTGTTCTCTATGAAAATAGTAATTACAAAACATTGTAATAATAATAATCGACCCTTTTATCATCCACTGTTGGAATATGGATTTTCTCTCATATTGAGAGGGTTAAGGTCATAGTCTGTAACGCTGGTTAAGT
>DWDT01005685.1:0-10243 GCA_018245595.1 Microceris scylla
AAGTGTAAGTAATCAGACACATGTGCAACTTCGAACGACTTCGAACTTCGAACTCGGACAGGTTTTAAAAATATAATTTTTAGTGTTACTTAGTCTAATTACTACACGGTATTAATAAGATAAATATTTAGTGTTAAATTTATAACAGTTTACCAGGAATATTCAGTTAGTATCATTACTCCCCTTTATCGATATTTTTATAGTTACTAACTATTACTAACTGTCCTTATATTTCTACTATTTGTCCTGTTCGGAGCTGGCTAAAAGACCCTTGCTACTCCTGGGAACTGGATAGTCGTCTTTACGTATACGCAAGAATGGGCGACCACATCTCTCAGACCGAAACAAAAATTGTCACAGTAACAATTTCTTCACAGTAGATAAACATAGGTAGTATGGTAGTACTGCGTCAAATCTTATATGTAAGTCCTATCACCTGTCATGATGGATCACGTCTCGCTTCAATTCTGAGTTAAATTACTGTCCAATAAGTCCTTCACCTGTCAATAAAAGTCACGTCCAATAAGTTCAACCGATTCGGAGAATAGCCCGGACGGGCAAACTTTAAACTGGAATTTTAAAGATTCATACTTTATTTCATGGAGCGTAGTATATGACTGGTGAAACTCGGGAATACTTCTCTTACTTTTCTGTAGGAAGAGCAGTACCCTTCGGGGAAATACAAGTGGAAAGTAATGGCTACTTGTAGTTTGCTCAGTTTTGGTGGCATGTAGTTAATCGTGTGAACTTATAATAAAATTTTCATTTAGACAAAGTCATCAGTCCTATTTACTTCTATAAACATATATGTAGTATAGTATACATATTCCTTTTATACTGGTTAACGGGCTGAACTCCAGCTATCATTAATTCGTTGCTGCGGATAGGAACGTCTACATTAGAGCCAATCTAAAATAAGATCGAAGCCTCACCTCGGGTCACAGATGCAACTTTACGGTCAAGTAATGGAATCTCAACTATTTATTTAGGTTATTCGCCTTTCAATGACCGCGTAGAAAATGAAGGCGAATTTTAAATGACCGTGTAGAAAATGGAGACCGATTATAAAAATATATTCATTACCAAGTAAGTGTAACTATATTTCATTGACACTTTCCCTGAAAACATTATAGATTTAACATTTATTGTTTCTACAAAGACTGGACGTTTGTTTTGGCAGATCGACGATAACAGTAGGGATTGAAAAAAATAAGATCAGGCTCAACTCAGAACACCATTCACCATGGTCAATGTGCGTGTCAGTGTTGACTCTCTTCTCATCACCAATCTGCAATCTGGCACTCCAAACAATGTCTTTCAAATAAGGTGGGTGTACTTTGGCGTGCTAAATGATATTAACCCTTACATTGTAGGGTCAGAAATCTTACCTTAGTCCCTTACAGGATAAACAGTGAGCACCGAATGCTAATAATCTACATATATTCTCACAGACCTAACGTGCTTCTACATTTATCACTCAGTTTATAAATATACTCGCGCCGGTGTTAGAGACGTCTGACTCTCCCATCAGCCACTAACCGACCTAAAGTATGGAGGAATTTATTTAGCAATGTTATATATACAATCCATTTCAGCTCAAGTTATCTGCTGTGAATAAATATGGGTATACAGTACCATTCTGGGTTTGACACTACTATGTATTGCGAACAATGGTATTTATACAGCCTACAGCGGGTCGGCTGTGTTATACCGGATAGGGCATCGTTAGCCGTGTCCAGTCACACTTAACATTGCTCATTAGCTTAAAAGGTCAAATTTAGAAAATTCCTACTCCATACCAAAACATACCTATCATTATGTAATACTTTTACTTATATGTGCCAAAGTTTATAGACAGATTCTTAGACTTGTCTCAACTTTGTTCATTCAGCACAGCTCAAATTCCATATATCTGTCTTCGCAGCAGAATCTGAAGAAAGGTCTCGAATAGTCCCGAAACTAACCATGCTCTCCCGAAAAATTCATAACTAGACAAACGCGCATTTTTATTTAAACTTTGAAAAAAAGAATCAAACTTGATAACGCTCACAATAATATGGCTTTAAAATGCATTGCCAAAAACAGTTAAATAGCTAGATACAAGCGCGGGGCAATCGTAACAACCAACTGTTTGGACTGTAGGCATGAATGATATCCATAGACAAAATAAAAAAAGAATGCACTATATTCAGACTGAACCCGATATTATCATTGCGGTCGCCACTAAAAGAAAAAAACAGTTCTAAGAATAAATAATAATTATAGTGATCTTGCGGATAGTGACTAATAAAACTGAATGTTTTCAAAACACGTTTGGTAAATACATAGATATTGACTCGATTGTTTGTTCTGATTATAGAAAGTATCTTCTTATTATAAATAGTTTCTTCTTATTAGAGAACTTATAATTACTGAAAAATTTTAAAATGTCAAATGTGTCTTCGATTGTTAACAATACGAAGTGAGAACAGAAACATAGACGTCGAGCCGAACTCACCAATTTTTTAGAATTTAGTCGAAAACAAAATCCCAAGCTAAAATTTAAATACAACCGTTACACGTATATTTCCAACAACAAACGTATTTCAGTGACAACCCAACTGTTTTTGCGCAGTCGCATTGTATACATGAGTCGATAAGATGTGTGCTAAAGATACGACGTGTACCTTCATAGACATAAAACGGTATTACATGCAAAAGCCCTTTACATAAAGCGGCTACTTTACACCGCCGCAATAATTTCGACCAGCGGCGCTGTCAGCGCAATCGGCTCGCCCACGACACTGGACCCGTCAGCTCGCCGACGAGAATTGATAAGCGCAGATAATACCTTGATAAGTTCTGAAGGCGAACGGGAAACGGTTTCGCGTTAATAATTTAGAAAACGAATTATCTGTCGCCATTGTTTTTGTAGTCAGTGCGCTGTTATTCGATAGCTTTCAAAGCTAAGCTTAGATTTACGTACCTACATATTAGATCGCTCGCGGCTTCGTACGCGATTGTAATTTTGATTTATTACTTATTGTTAATCGAAAATGTGTTTTGGATTCTTTGAAATTCGCCGATTTTCTAATTTAGTTTGTAATGCTACTGAATTTTATTATGATAGTGCAGCCAAACTTGCAGTCGACAGATGAAATGTCGTACACGATTTCTACATACTACAAGTGGCAATAGCGGGAACACCGTGCTAGAAACAGTATTTAAATGTATGAATAAAGTACTGAGTATGTACGAAGAATATTTTTTTTCTGTGCGTATAGTCTTTATGATAGAAATTAAGCTACTATGTACACAGATAGGACGTTTATCCCATTTGGGGATAAAATCACTAGCAAATAGCATATTATTGCTAAATACCTTATATGTAATCCAAATAATCTGTCTGACCATTAAATGTTTTGTAATTAATTGTTGTTATAATATAAAGCATTATATAAAATAATAAAAAAAGAAATGGGATAATAATATAAAACATAAATGAAAGCACTAGACTGCCTCGTTGCGCGTTGGTTGAGTGGTTGCAAGCGCGACTGTCGATCGGGAGGTACTGGGTTCAAATCCCGGGTCGGGGGCTATTGGATTTTTCTAATTTAGAATTTCTAGTAGTGACTCGGAGTCTGGATATGTGGCTGGTGTATGGCAATAGGCTCACCACCTATTCCATTGTGGGACTTAAACGTAACTGGTGAAACGTGGGGGTATACTACACTCCTCTGCCTACCCCTTCGGGGATTACAGGCGTGAGGTTACGTTTTGATGTTACGTTCCATATTGTATGACGTCCGATGATTTTGTAAGAAACGTGTCTTATCAGTGGTAACGTAAATGATTACTCGCAATAGGTAAATATGTGCTTATGCAAAAAAAGATTTAACTCATACCAAGTCTTCTCATTTTTAAATCATAGAATAGAAACTAAACCATTAGATTTTTTTAACATCAAAGATGTCATCGTCAGATAGTTTCCTAAAAGTACGAGACCCGCTGTCTAAATAGGCCTTAATTCACTTAGGGGATACCGTTTTAACTTATACATATATCCTGCCGTTAATGCCTTTAGCACGTGTGCGAATCTTATATTTAAGATGGATATATGTAGATATTTGTTTTTATAGCTTTTGATTTAACATATAAACTTGTGGTATTTATATATTTTTTTCTTGAGATTTACTTCTGTAAATGTATCCAAAATTCTCTATTAAAATAGATGTTGACATTAAAGATTTTGTGTATTGACCTTCGCGTCTAAAAATATCCTCAAGACGTTGATTCTCTTAAAAGTCGACTCATTGTTTTTCGATAATTATGTGGTGCCTTTGTGGGCTCGTGAAAATTTTTACCGTCTTGCTAACAATGTTAAATAAGATTTTCGCCATATACTATGACTTGAACATTTGCAATCCAAGTATGTATTGTGAAATACAATTAGGTCGAGCGCTACAATCTTGAATTACATATTTTCTGAATGCCTATATATAACTATTTTATTTACTCACTCTCATTTTGTTTAAAAATAATTCCTTGCATATTTCATCTTAAGTTGTTAATTCAATGTTCATTTTTAAGATTCATCTACGTATATGATGGTTAATGAAATCTGTTTTTTATCTAGATGATTTAGTTACATTTCATACTCATATACCCAAATACATATTACTATTATTTCATATAATGTGGCTACTATAAGAATATGTAAACAAACATGCCTACACCCAGATTATATCGCAAGATTGATTAATTATTAGCCCACTTGAGGCTTAAAACTTAAACCTTTGCAAGGGCGATCGATTCCGTCTATACTTATGTCCTTAAAAGTAATCAATACGAGGTACACGTGCCTCATATTATTTATGTATTGTTAAATAGAACGATTAAACACGATTATACGAATACTACTAAAATGCGATAGTAACTAAACCAACCAAATGTACATATATTGGGATTTATAAAATATACACACAAAAATATATGTGTTTGTACTGAAATTAGAAAAATAAAACCATTTTGACAGGCATTGCTGTAACAAGATAGAAATAAATGCGATAGCAGTGTCAATGTCCTTTATGCAGAAATTCAGCTGCCAGACTTGCTAAATTTAATCCATTATTGTCTATTGTCGTAGGTGAAAGATATATGCAACGAACTGGAAGTGCGAGTGCTGTGTCACAAAATCCTACAGAATGTCTCAATACTCCTCGACGCTGATCGAGGGTCGCTGTTCCTGGTTCAAGGCGAAAGAGCGGCGTCACCACACCCTCAAAACGGCAGGTATGTCATAAATACCACTCATGCGATATGCTGGATGGAAACTGTCATGTCAAGAACTCAGCCAGGAAAGTCGTGTGGACAAAACATATATCATATTCAGGTGCATTATACGTATATATACATGTTATAATTACTGTGCAACGTGCACTATAGCAGTTGTTCGTAAGATGCAGTTAAAAAAGATGTACAAATGCACTTTGGACAGACGATCACAAATCCCAGGCTTTATCATTTTCAATGCGCTTTCTAAAGCATCGCATTGTTCTCATGCATTTCTTAGTACTCGCTGTGGAATCGCACAGCAAATTACATAAAACTTAGACGTAAAGAAGTTACAAATTGTTTGAAAACTAGATGAGAAAGGTTTCGTAAATATTAATTATAAATTTAGGATAAATAGACCCCTTTGATCTCCGAATTCACTTTTTATAAAAATCCGTTTAGATCACAAGTAAAAGCAATCGAAAGTTATAAAAGAACAAATCGTGTTAATAATTTCTATGTACAGTCAAATTTCGGAAGTCACATATGTATTGTACATATAAGGTCACATATTGTATGTATAAGGTCACATATTGGTCGAGGCGCATATTCTGAATCCATTCACTTGGAATCTCGGCCTATTCGAGGATAAAGTGTAAAATATGAAAACAAATAGAAAATATAATGAAATGAGTTCACGAGAACTGGGAATAGTGTTTCTCGGTTCGGGAACATTATAACGACCTCCGGATTACCGGTGTAGATAATAGGTGAATATTAAAAATGAGTAGTCACTTCCTCATTAACCCTTTTAATATCGTTTCCCCGTTGGAAACTAGTCTTCTTTTAAAAGGAAATAGGGTAAAATCAGATAGTCTCAGATGCAGACCAATTGCGTTTTGGTCAGACCGAACACTTTCGTTCTACAACATTCTCTATGTTATTGGATAAATTGCAACTTTGTACACACTTATTATGATGTGCACAGTTATATTTTTATAAGGTTATAAATTTTTTGCCTGCCTCGTTAGTTGAGTGGCGGCAAGCACAACTGCCGATCGGGAGGTCCCGGGTTCAAATCCCGGGTAGGGTACTATTGGATTTTCCTAATTTAGACTTTCTAGTATTGATCCGGAGTCTGGAATTCAGCCCGATGTATAGCAATAGGCTCATCACCTATTCCGTGAGACTTAAACTTAACTGGTGAATCGTGGGAGTGTACTATACTCCTCTGCCTACTCCTTCGGGGATTACAGGCGTGATGTTACGTTAGAATCTTGTCTTCGATGCATTTGTTGATTCCGTTTTATTTTTAGGGAGTTAGTTATATCTATGTATACATTTTTTGCTAACTTAAATTAGTCAATATCACGACGATGGCATACAAAAGTATTTTGTACCTGACCATTTTGCCCGGTGGAAAGTATTCAACACTATTATTCTAAAGCTGCCTGAAGCAAAAACTGTTATTTCCTGTTGAATCATCCGAGTGTTCAATATCCTTTAGTATCTTATTTATATCTTAATAATATCCGATGCCGGCAAGGACACTATTACTACATAGGCAGACGAGTGTGGTAGACTCCCGCATGCAATGCAATATAATTATCTTATACAGGGTTAATTTTTTATGTTTATTGTCAGATATGTTCGCGCAATGTAAATTCACGCGTCACTAGTAATTGACTGATTAGTAATTAGAGAAGAAACGAACTCGTCGGCGGCGATAGGAGTGAAAAAGAACTAAGCGAAGTACCAAATCGAAATGAGAATTTGCAGTGAGTGCAAGACGAGCGATCGACCGCTCGTAATTTGAATTTATTGCTGGAGAAACGAGTTTACTGCGGGCTCTCTCGATGCATTAAAGGTGATTTGATTTCCTCCATGTCGCCTTATTGTCGGTGGATGTTCGAGACGTTTTCTAGTGAGAAAATTTCGCTGATGATGGAATCAGTTTCACACCTTTTATAAATGTGAATTTCCGGATACTCTTGCTCTCCAACTTCGCAGTATTTTGAATAGAAACGGCTTGACAGGTAAGTGTTGTTACGCAGATGCGATGCAAGCCAGAATGTTAGATTATCGCGAGGCAAATGCATGAGTAATCCAGTAGACGAAATCATATGACTGTTCACTATGTAATTTCATCATTTCCACCGAAAATACCTTATATTGCACACACCCACATCAGTCGGTGTATTCTCACTCTGTTTTAATTCTTTAGTTCTAAAACGTTTTTTCTAGTAAATATTTTAGAATGATCATTATGTAGACTCTGGTTCATGGCGGGTTTAGTTAGTCGGCCCGACAGTTATATAAATTTACCAATTTCGCAACTTATCTTCATGTAATTCTATAATCAAAATGCCTATTTAGTTCTTCTAATAGCAGAGATGGATTTTAAACAAGCAAGTAGTCTTGGAGCAGAAACTGCTTAAGGCGAACTTTAATGCAGTTCCGTCACTGTGCGAGGGACCAGACAGTTGGAAGTTAAACATACAGGATTAGTTTGTTTCCAGTTATATTCATGGTTGTAATAAGAGCTCAAAATCTTATGAAGCAGATGAGCCAAATAGATCAAAACAATAGCACCGGATTTTGTAGTTAATAATATTTTGCATATATTCGTCGAAACTGAAATAAAATTGAAACTAAAACTGAAATTAAATTATTGAGCATTGTCCATTCTGATTGAAAAATACTTTCTTGTTAGAATTTTAAATTTCTGTTCTGGTACTACTTACTTCGTTTAGTTTGAACTTTCGATAACTGGATATATATTTTTTATTTTACATACATATATTGTTCACGATCGTTACACGACCATGAAAAAACTATGGAATAAGCACTAGAATGGGAAAAAAAAATTGGAATTTCAAAGCACTAGTTCGAATAACTGACTACATTAACATCGGGTGTCTCATACTGAAGTTGGACGTTGACGCCAATTGTCTAAGTTACAAATGAATTCACGATTGACCATTTCTAACCGCATAAAATATAAGTATAATACAAGTGTCCATTGTCTGAATTGAGCGAATTCGACTGTTATGTTCGCGCTGAGAAAACTTTGCCGACACTGAATGTCTTCAGTCATTGAGGAAACTATCATTTTCGTTTGTGTAAATCGCTCTTTTACAGCGTCCCCTGCATGGAAAAGTTTGGTGATAAAAATTCGCGAATTTCCAACTACATTTGCGCTAACGTTTATTTTGTTGCAATTTACCCCAGAACATTTAACGGGTCCGTTGACTTGGTGTTTTAATTTCGAAAGTTAAATCGCTACCTGTTCTAGTTTTAAATTTGTTTTTTTTTTATATAGATAAGTATTTGCATAGATTTTAGTCACGAAACATGTCAGTCGTTAAGTTAATAACTACATAAACAAATACTAAAACGTCTCTGTACTAATAAATAATATTCAAACCTTATTCATTTTTAAAGTTCTACTTTCTGCTTCGGAATCCGGAGTTCAATCCGTGTAAATCACCAATTTTCGGAGATACGTATCAAGATTAAACATTCCTAGTCATAACGATGAAGGTAAACGTCGCGGGATGACTTGCAAGCTTTTAAAAGTAATAATCTTAAGACACTGGTAGGCATGTGAAGTCTGCAAACTTCAACCTGACTATGTATAGACTATGTATGATCCGGACATTCTCAATATGACATCTTTTATGTTATCATAATTATAGCTACAAAATATAAGTGAAAAACGAATTAACTGAAATATCCATTCAAATTTTCTTAGTTCCATTATTCGCTCGTCGTTTCATTTCTACTGAACATTAATACATGACACGTGGTTTGCGAGTGTATTATTATGTACAATGTACTTACATATGTATGTATTATGTATGACATTGGTACTACCACCGCCTTAAATCACTATTAGCGTAGAACGAATGGGCTCCACTACATGGCTTGCATGCGATGCTCAAACTTTATAATTAATATATGTATATTTTATGGTTCTACAATGTCTACATGACTTGCATCGTAACGTAGATGTTTGGGATGTTATTGACAGTTCTATGGGTGCAGCGGTTAGTCAGCGTTTTTATTTAGCTGGGTGTTCTGTATTCGATTCCTGTCCAAGAAGAATATTTGTGTGATGAATACAAGTATTTTTTCTGTTGCTGGGTGTGGATTCATCGATATATGTATGTATGTGATGATAATGAACAGTAATGAATAAATAATAAAAGAATGACTTGATAGTGTTTAAGTGATATTTTTGGGTCACAATCGCCCAGGAAGTAATATTAAAACGCTATTTTTAAACGCTGATATTATAACATTCGGGAACATTATAGACAGTATAATAGGGAAAACGATCGCATTGAAGGTTCATATGCAACACGTCTACTCTGTTGTGTTCCATTTTCAACTAATTCTTTGCGGACAGCCAGAGTTGTGTGCCTGATCCCAGGTGGCATTACAGTTTATTGTCATTAGAATATTTGAAATTGACTACACTTACTTGTAGGAGTAATATATCTCAGGTTGTTACTCGTACTTTTATAATGTAATATATATAAACTTCATTCATATATAACATCACGCCTGTAATGACCCAAGGGTTAGCCAGAGGAGTCTAGTACGCTCCCACGATTCACCAGTTATGCTTAAGTCCCATGGAGTACGTGGTGAGCCTATTGCAGTACACCGGACACAACTCCGAGTCACTACTAGAAATTCTAAATTAGAAAAATCGGATAGTGCCCATCCTAGGATTTACTCTAAGGACCTCCCGATCGGCAGTCGCACTTGCAACGACTCTACCAACGAGGCAGTCTTCATTGATAATCGCCACTTTTGCCACTGATTCTAAAATGTATTGCTTAGAGCTCCCAAGAATTCACCGGCTGCTAGTGTTGTTTTTGTTTTCAGCACGTGGAAGTGGTATAAAAAGTAATATTGATCATAGAATATAATATTTAAACAGTTGGCGATCCACCACTCTGCGCTTCTCCAGAAGTTTTAT
>DWDT01005686.1:0-10242 GCA_018245595.1 Microceris scylla
GGTTGGCAGACTTTCACACATCTTAGAAATTTTTTTCTAAGATGATAGCAAGTGATATTTAAACTTAAAACGCACTTAATATCTGAATCATTATTATGTAAAAGAAAATTGTACAATTTCGTTTTAATTTTAGATTTAATTTGGTTTTAATTTTAAATAACTTTAAAGCAAAGTTAAAAATCGGTGTTATAATTAATTGAAGAATTTAATTAAAGACGAACTTTATTAATTAATAAACAAATAACTGTACTTAGTGTTATTACAAAAGTTGATTTTATTTTTTCAACGTTTAATTATAATTATTATGTCGTTGGCGCAATGCAAATAACAATAATTTATTTGCGTCTGTAAACTTCTAAGCCCGAAGAGATTCAACAAGGTGATGTTGGTAAACACACGGACGACACACGCGACCCGCCTCTCCCTCCCGACTCCCCCCAGTCCTCCCAATTACCCTTACAACCGAAACACTAGGACCGCGCGCAATATTTACGAATGTGGTATATATAAGGCGCGCTGAGAGGGAGCGCGTGCCAGTTGGAGACCGGCGAGCGCTGCAGCATGTTGTCGCTGTACCGGGCCTGGCTGGGCCCGAGCCCCTGCGTGGCGAGGCCTGCGCCGCCCCCTGGCGCCCACCGACCGGTACCGCGCCGCGCGAGGGCTCCCTCACCACCGGCCACACCGCCACCACCACCCTCGCCATCTTCCACCACATCCAGCGAGCTAGACGTCGAGCGCATAGAAGCGCCCGAGCCGCCAAAGCGACAGTCGAACACAGTGCTGGACATAGCGTCCTGCGACGGACCAGTGCGCTTCAGCAGGGTGCTGAACGTCGCGTGGCAGGAGTCGAACCCGGGCCGCGACTGGTGCCGCCACAAGAAGACCCCAAGGACCACTCTACATTACTACCCGTGCAAGACATGCGGCTCCAAGTTTCCATCATACTACTTCGTGCACAAGCACAGGAAGCGCTGCCACGCCGAGGAGGCCTCCGCGCAGGACGAGCCCGAGCCCTCCACCTCGACGGCCAACACGTAAACCACAGAAACAAGAATATCCAAACCGTTCACTGAACTGTGCCACGTCCACAAAGAGCACAGCGCGAAAAGTTTCAAACTTCTCAATAATCAAACTGAAGTCGAGAATTTTTGATGATTAATTATTTTCAAAATAAAAAGTTAACTATTAAGTGCAATCAACAGTGTAAATCCACTAATTAATTGAAAGTTTAAATAAATAATGAATCGAGTGATACAAACATATCAGTATTAGCGAGCGCGGAGCTTAGTTAGGTATAAGTTAAATTATTCATAATTTAGTTAATTATTATAATCGTGGGGATGAAATAAATGTTTAATTATCAATTAATTGTGTTTCATTTTACTTAATTCGACGAATAGATAAATTGATCGATTAAAGTATTAAAAATATGTCAACAATTAAAATATACAATTATTTTCAGAGTTACGACATAATTATGTATCGTGTTCGACAGTAAAAATAAAATGCATAATTTAAATATTAAAATGGACGAGCACTGTTAAATATAAATTAATAATAGTGTAAGTGTCTATGTAAATTTTAATTATTTGTCAATATCATTGCATTTAATTGAATTCTGCGTGGATCTATTTACAAAATCTAAGCATTAAAAACCTTGGTAAGTCTTCTTAAGTACTGATTACCCAGTATAATTCTATCTAGCTGTTTTAAAAATTTCGATATGTTCATTTTACATTGTTAATAAAATATATAAATTTAACACTTTTAAATTTATGTACACGGGAAAGATTCTATCATTATTATGAAAATCTATAAAGTAATACATAGGTGAAGTGAAATCTTTGTGGTTCATTTAAGAGATATTGCGCGCAAGGAGAATTATGAGACTTGGTATTGATGTATAGAGTAGGGGTGCAGAATGATAAAATTAACATCTAATAGATACTGTACAGGCCTTAAATTATTGAATTAAATATTCGTTAAGTGTTCATACTGTCAATGTCGGGTACATAGTATTTTGTTACCAATTAGCAGCACAGCGAAAGATTTATAAAAAACTCTTTGACTTGAGTACCTAAATGATATTCAAACTGCAAAGATTAATGATTATATTAACTACGGGACCTGTATTAATCCTTAATCTATATAGATTTCTTGGATAAAATGAATAATTAAATATCCGAGATAATGCAATGGACTTACCGGTTTCGGGCGTGGGCGGCGGTTGTGACGGCGTAGGCGTGGGCGGCTGGGCAGGCTGCGGCGTGGGCGGCGCGCTGCCCGACGTGGTTGATAGCGAGGATGGTACGGA
The DNA here is from genome assembly GCA_018245595.1 of Microceris scylla. Classification (NCBI taxonomy): domain Eukaryota; kingdom Metazoa; phylum Arthropoda; class Insecta; order Lepidoptera; family Hesperiidae; genus Microceris; species Microceris scylla. The sequence continues at coordinate 2,315 of DWDT01005686.1, forward strand.
CATGGGCTGGGATGGTAGCGAGGTGGGCTGCGACTGGACAGCTGGCAGCAGTGTCTGGCTGCTCTGCAGCACCGACGCCAACGACGATGGCGTCGCGGCCGGCAGTACGGACAGCAGCGGCGGCGTCGTCTGCTGACAGAGGAGACCGTGAGGAGGCTGCATGTTTTGTATATATATTTGCAAGACAAGTGGGAGATTGTATATCGTTTGAAATTTGGTTTCGCTAATAACCATACTAAGACATCGATTCAATTAAAATATTAATAAAGTGATCATAGAAGAGGCTGAGGTTCATTGCCTACAGCGTAGGCATAATGAAGAAAAATAAAATGTTGTCTTTCACATATGTATTAGAAATTATTTCTCATAAACGAAATTCTTTAGACATAAATCTACATTAAATGAGTAAGCAGATATTACAGACTATAGAGACTTAGAACTGAAAACTGTATAAAAACTAATACTATACAAAACATTATCACAAATATTGCAAGAGGAGACCGTACCAATTTGATTGCGGTTCTCTCGTAATAGGCTCTTTGGTGAACATAATTCGGTTATAGTAAGCCAAAATTTAGCGACCGAATATGGTGGGTGGCTCGGGTCAGTACTATCTGTAGCGCACGGTAGACTTAACCAGCGATGGTAAGCTTACTGGCTTTCGGAAGTCACATCAAACTAGAAAGATTTTCACTGGTAACTGTTCCGAAGTATTTTTCGACTAATATGCGAATAAAATAAGTGCGTGGAAAGACACTCCCCTCTCCCCTACCATACCACGTTTGCCCACACTTTAGTACCGTCCGCATATTCATACGGTGCTGTTTTCTTTCACTTTCAAATTCAATTGCTGATATTATTGCATTACAGTATTAACATTTTGTATGATACTTATTGTTTCGTGTTGTATCGTTTCGTTTTGTTAAGTGTACTACAAACTGTTGTCGCTAAAAGTGGTTAAGTAAAAAACAAATAATGGTGGAGGGCGTACATCAAAGTGTGAATTATTTTGAATAAACTTATTTCGGTTATTTGGTTATTAAATGAATGACACAAAGTGTTGATAACAATTAATATTCCTTACTAACAATTTTAAGTCTTTTTTTGCACACAAAGTTATCTGTAGGGGGTATAAGGGGTTCCAACCACTATCTCAGGAACCCAAGCCAACCTCACCTGCATGTGGTGCACCCTACTATAACAGACGAGGCTCTGGCGACCGGCTGATTGCGGTATAGCGCAGCTTAAATAGGCACGGCTAAATGCCCTGGCCGCCGACGGGCAGCAGCGTCGGCGGTGCGAAAAGCTGTGCCCAGCGATCTAGTGGACTAAGAAAGGCTGATGCAGCAGTGGACTAAGAAAGGCTGATGATGATGAAAGTTATCTGTTGCTAAAGTTTGCAAATATCACCAGAGACCTGTAACTATCATATATGATCAGAGCGGTGACTGACCGTGATGACGTTGACCGCGCAGCTGCTGACCACGACGCTGGTGTTGGACACGATGGTGAGCTGCGTGTCGGCGGCTAGCGGCATGGGCAGCACCGAGATGGGCATGGAGACGGGCAGCGGCGAGTCGTGCGCGGGCGGCGTGGGCGCGGGCGCGGGCGCGGCCGGCGTGCCCGGCGTGCCCGGCGTGCCCGGCGCCGCCGTCACCGGCGCGGCCGGCGCCGACGACGCGGGCGGCGGCGACGGCGGCAGCGGCGGCGTTCGGCTCAGTTCCGACCTGCCGGCAAACACCACATTTAGTGTCACTTCAATGTTTATAAATAACATGATAATTTTAGAGACAGTCATACACATTATAGAGCGTTAGATAAGTACCTACCGCAGGTATGTCCGAAGTGTCTATAAAAGGGAGGAATATTTTTAAAAAATTTATAGAAATATTTTATAATCTTTTTTTTCATTCATTCATCAGCCTATAACTGTCCACTGCTGAACATAGGCATTTTATAATCTTTACTAATGTGGAAAGAGCTGTAGGTAAACATTTTATTTTTTAATAGTACGAAATTGTTGATTTTTGGTATAAGTTTAAATGAAAAATTCTACGTACATTTTACGTTTGAATTTATCCTTGTTACCTTATTAAGTGAAAAGTAATGAACACATTTTAAGCAAAATTCCCGAGGGTTCTAATTTATTACCGGAGTCGAGATATAGGATACTTTTATGGAGAACAAAGTCTCTCATTACAGCAGAAGGCGCGAGCGAAGCCGGAGGCAACTATTAGTAAAATCAATAAGACAAGAGATAGAGAAACATCTAGAAACCTCGAATAACATTAACATTGTTTAATCATCGAAAAGCTTTAGATACACTAGTACCACTGAGTACGTAATTTTGATCATGATTACGCATTTAACGTTCCGTCAGTTCTTGACCACACCTGGTTCCAATGTGAGGTCAGTTCCAACCCTACTTTAACCTACCAATTCCTCCTCCAACAAACTCCCCTCTACAAACACTTTATACATATACATACATGAGGCATTGCTTCACGTTACAAATCCTTTCCCATATACTCGTACAACCTCGTCTACGCCTAGAGCGGCACATTACCGATTCACAGCAGATCGAGTGCGGTGCATACCTATAAGCTGAGCGACCATCAGCACAACCAATATAATTATGTCGGCAAACATGATTAAAACTGTGTTTCGAGATGCGGCCGCCTGCCGCGTTTATTAAAATCGCAGATTGGTAACCGCGGGGCGATTGGGTGATATAAAGAGTTGATTGAGCTAATTATGTTTGCCTCGCTCCCCCTCGCTGCCCCTCCGCGCTTTCATCCGCAACCCCCGAGCTGTAAACACGATAGCATGTCGGTCGGTTTGTTTATCTGTTAGTTTTATGATTTGTTGCGTTAGGAGTTGAATGCATGGTATTCTGACTTTTAAGTGGCCTGTCTATGAGGGACCCATGGTAAATGAAACCTGCTCTGTCAGTACTGATAAACGGGGAAATTTCAGTACAAGTTATAATGTACGTAAATACGTTCTCTTATCTGCTGTTTAGTGGAAAGTAAAACCCGTTGGTCTAGTGGATAGTCACCATAACTACAGATTCGGAGGATGCGGTGTCGTGTCCCAGTCGCGACTAATATACATATATAGGTACTTGTGCGATGGTTGTTCTATGCGAAAAATTAATCTAAATAAAAGTTCATTTTAAAATGTTTGTAGTTTACAATTTATCAACTATCTCATTGACATTGCATATGTTTTGTCCAATTTGGGAACAAAAAGTATGTATTACAGGGCGAATACCCTTAAAAGTCTAAATTCTTTGTGGGTGCTGGTGTTGAAAAGGTAAAGCTTCTCTAACACATGCGACAGCTGGAGTCTAACAAAATAACGAGATGATAATACATAAATATGCCGAACCCAAAACTCATGTCAATATTAATACTTTTATACGGAATAATCACTTTTTAAAATGACAATGAATAGCAGACCCGAAACACAATACCACATCTCTATTAAATCAACAACACATGAACACACCGCTCAAAACGAACACTGCTCGTTAAGCCGAATAAACGCTTTCCGTGTAACGTTTCAGCTCGCCAGCCACCCCGCTAGTTGCGAGTCGACAATGGGGCCAATTAAAATCCGTGATTGATTCGATTGTAAGCGCGCACCGCGTTGTTTGCGCGCCGAGTAATTGACGTGGATCACTACTACTACTGTTCAACAATATTACTACCAATATTTGTCAATGTTTTATATAATAAATTAATAGCTAAATCTGTCTGTAAGCATGTTAGGATTTCATTAGAACCCGTGAATCGTATGCGTTGTTGAGGTTTCAAAAGGATACAGCCTAAAATCTAGAAAGGGACATCAACAAGTACTAGACCCGAAGACAAAATCCATACTGTTTTTGTATCCAATACCAATTAGAGCAATAAGTTGCATAGCTACGAAACACTTCCTTATTGATTAGAATCAGAAAATCGTGGACTGAACATTTTTGCACGCTACGAAAACCTCCACTACGTATCGAGGTACACAAATTCCCGAGAAGACCAGTTCTGCGAAATGTGGAGTGGACGAAATGTAAGAGAAACGAAAGGGGAAAACCGTCACAGATCGCTTTAAGACGTGAATAAAAATTAAAAATGACGCTGACAGCACGCTAATAGACTGATGTACTGTAGGTTAGAGATCAACGCTGCTATATGACAAATATTCGTATGACACTAATACCATCCACATTCATCCAATTGGATATACAGCCGCGATTGATCCGCTCGCCACCTCTCGTGTTTGCCCGCCCGTCGGATAATTGCCGCCCAACGCGGCGCAGGTTGTATTAATTGGGCGGATTTTAATTACCATCAAACACAAATAGTGCGCATGAGTAATTTGCATGTTCCGTTATGAAAAAGGGAGGAATATTTCTTTAACCAGATAGGTAAAAATTTTCGATTCAGGAAAAAAAAAATAAGCTTGTAATCCGTGTGCCCAGATATACTCTTTACCCTGCATTAATCATTAGTCCATTATTAGCCGTGGAAATAATAACATTGTTAACACATAGAATCCTCGAATAAATTTCATATATTCACTTATAGGAACGAGACGACAAAGATACAAGATTGACACCAACAAATCATCTATCAAACATCAAAATCACACAAGGGAACGACCAAAACCGAACCGAACCTCAACCAAAGCGAACCAACAGCCAGCACAGCGTAACAAAACACATTAGAAAAATACCGCACAAAAAAAAATTGGCAGGAACGCCTTTGAAAATAATAACAAAAAAAATCGAAATAAAAAACAACCGCGGGGCTTCACTTGCCGATTGCGGGCGCTTTTAATTAAGGCAATTAGAAAGATGGGCCGGTGTTTGCGTAAAAATCTAAACAAGCGAGTGTTGCGCCGCGCGTCCGCGGCGACTCCACATCGATATTTGAACGCAGCGACTGGCAGATTTTTATTTCATCAACCGTTAAAAAAGCGGCAAAAACGAAAAACAAATAGCCAAATACTCACCTGTTCTATTCCCTTTACAAGCTCCAATAAGAGCAACCGAAATTCAAATCGGATACCAGAAACCATCATTGATATATCTGTCCACCCTACAATAGTTATAAATTGGAACGATAACCGATCCGTTATCAGCCCGATATATTTCAATCAACCTTACTCTTGACCGATTTATAGAAAGCGTTTGACGTGTGTTTGTAATGAAAACGAGACTGATTTTGAAGGAAAAAAAAATACAGAGGATTCGTATAAAATGTAATGGAAAAAGGGAGATAAACTGGAAATACGTGTCAAATATACATAAAACACAGTTTTTTAGTACAGTCAAGTCTTGTATTATATGAAAATACGTAAATATGGAAGTGATGAAAGATAAAAAAACATAAGACCTACCCGACGACAACAACAACACGAGGATATTAGCAACAAGATCATTAAATCAGCCAATAATATCAATCGCAACTAAAACACTGAAGTCTCACATGAAGTTATGAGTCGTGAAGCAAACCGAAATCATGAGTCGAAAACATATCCATCGATACGGCGACCACACACAGCACACTCGCCCGGAGCGCCACGCGTCGCCACCGGCGGAGGGGCTCCTTCGCAAATAATAATATCGAAGTGATTGTCAACACACGCATCAATATCAACCCATTATTATTCTGTACTTCTTTACCCTCCTCCCCTCAACCCCCACCACACCCCGCCCTTTCAGAGCAAGTCTCGTGAGAGATCTTAAGTGTTTACTCAAATATCAGAGTCAAATTGAATGAGAGGTATTTTTTTTGCGTACGGTACATACAAATATTTCTCTGACACTGATTGCTTAAGCTCGACAGTGCTTTATTTATTTGTGTTTACATGATTTATGTGCCATTTTTTCGCTTGTTTTCTTTTTGAATAACATTATTAATCGTAATAATAATAAAACTAAAAAAAGAGGCGAAAGAATCTTTTACAGTGTAGTAGACAGCAATCCTCAGAGTCTGCCTATCCTATGTTAAAATCCTCACAGTCGCACTCTCGTCGCGACCACTACTCATACAATTAGTCCCAAATGTCCCACGACATTCATACATTCATGAAAAGTACACTTGAGATATAAAAATTTAAACAGAACTAAGACATATTTTAATCAATTAAGTATCGAGATTTTAAACCTCAACAGGAAACGGAACTCGAAAAACGACAAAAACCACACAAGACAAAGTGAGGGATAGCAATATTTTAAAATGAGGGTAGTTATTACATCGAAGTGAAATTCAAATGAGCCGACGACAAATTGACGTAGAAGACGATTGTGAAAAAAAATGGCCACAACCAGAGGCAGAGAGAGAGAGGGAGAGAGATATTGAAACAAAAGTATGAATTTTAAACGTTTAATCGCCAGATGAGGTATCCGATGTCCATAACCGTGAGTGAGAGCTAACAGGGTTGCTTTACTTGAAGTGGTTGTGCGTAAAGGTGCGTCCACACCCGCGTCATTAAAAGATAGTGGTGTAATAAGATTATAAAATAATCAAACCTATTATAGAACGAGAAGGGTTAAGGCAGTAGTCTGCCACGCTGTCCAAATGCGGGTCGACAGACAACACACCTACAGTATTTAATATCATGTGGTTTACAAAACTGAAGTCCAAAAAAAGACAATTTTTTGATTCGAACATTATTTTTTATATATGGCTTCGTTAGAAATGAGACATTTTCTTATAGTGACAGATTATGACCTTGACACTAATGATTGTGAGAGGAGACGTGTGACCAAAAGCAGAACGATACTAAAATGGACCGATAGTCATGATGAAAACGCCCTTGAACAGAGAGTTTTACAAAAACTAATTTTTAAACTGATCCTTAAACTAGTACGTGTGCGGTGTAGACGTGCCTTAAGAAAATTCTTATAACCGATGCCGCCTTCGACAGCTTTACGGAGATTAAATTTGAAAGTGTATTATATTATGCATGGACTTCGGGTTTGTATGAAAATTCACTATAGTGGATAGATACCCCTTGAGAAATATCGATATCAAAATATTGAATGAATAAATGGATGAACGTACGAGCGAACGAGCGACTGATTGAATGAACGAAATAACGAACGAATAAATCACCATTGGGTCCTTGTTGACACACTCGTGAAAAATCTCATGCACAGTAAAAATGCAAGGTAAAAATAAAAAAAGATAACAAACCACATCAAATCGTTCTATTAATTTAGGAGCCAAGATGCTAGAGATAGACACACAGACATAAATACAAACAGACACGTCAAATTTACACCCCACTTATTGTTTCGGCGGTTAAAAAAGATTTATTAATCGAGTAATTGTAAAACAGCAATGTATAAATTCATTATAATAACATCGTATTAGATTAAAAAAGTCGTCACGTTCCCGTCACGTTTAAATTATACAAGAAATGCAAAAAACAAAAACACATGAATTAAAATATATTTTTAAAATCACATATGTGTGAGGGTGCTGTGATATTCGATGGTTTCGTACAATAAATATTTTTTAATATCATCCTTTCTGTCCACCGCATTAGCCATTCCCGCAGATATGACAGTTCGGGGCGCGTGGAGTACATCTCCTTGCAAAGATGTTATAGTCGATTGTTAGAACAATGAAAGCAGTTACAGGACTGGTATGCTTCCACATTCATCACTTTGGCTAAAAATTGTACTTTCATCAAAACATTTTTGAACGAAGTCAAAATCATTTTTCACATAAAAAGTGTAGCAATAACACAAGATACGTTACTTTGATCAAGACAATTGAATCTTGTTCTCCTATTAAAATATCTTTATAATTGGTGAAACAAAAAAAAGTAACATGACACCTGTAATTTTACTATTAAATGTTTCGTGAGTGTTTATACACATGATTATAAATGTACCGGCTTAACTCACGTACGTTTTT
>DWDT01005687.1:0-10240 GCA_018245595.1 Microceris scylla
CGCGCCATGGGTTTGAACCTGGCACCCCCGGAGTGAGGGGCTGAATTCTTAACCACTAAGCTATCACTGCTTTTCACCGATTTATACCTTATCACCGATTTTCTAGGTATTCCTGGAAACGGATTATCCACGATACGGATTATCATGAGCAATCGACGTTTTAACAACAGAGGTCGTGGCGTTTATCGCCATATTCGAGAAGATGAAGAAAGAAGATACCGGGACGAAGATCCCTCCATTGAGGTTAAGAAGAAGACAACCCCGCAACATGGCAGCAAAGGAAAGATGAGTAATCGCGACAAACAAAAAGCTGAAGCCTACCGCGGGCGTAAAAACGCTGCAACTATGGATGCTATAGCTGAAGATTTTAATAAGATTTTACATCCTGACTTCGCAAGCTTAGCGCATGCTGTTAAAGATTTGAGTGTCACACAGAAGACAGCGCGCATCGTGCCTGTGTCAACACAAGCAGTTGGCATTATTATTCGTGAGAATGTTCTCCGGACTGAAAGTGAGATGCAGGGAAGACATCAACCCCTGAATTACAATCGGCACGCATTTTATCGGGTCGCCCTTGCCATGTTCGAAACAAAGATGTATACACAGTATAAAATGCGAACGGCTTTAGCTTATTCCTCCACTGGTATGCGTGACATCATCTGATCTTAGAGATAGATGTCTTGGAGTGAAAACACATTATCTTGGGTTCGTCAATTATCTCAACTCAATCGGTAACTTAACCATTGGGGATGTGCCGCACTATGTTGGTATTCCAGCAATCGACGCTCCGTTCACCATCACACTAGGAACGTTACGTGCTGCGGTAGAAATGTCCTTTAATGGGCCAGCTGATGCAAGAGCCGTTATGTATCAGCACAATCCATTTCCCTTTGCTGTGTGGGCAATGGATGCAGATGGAATTCCACTGCTAGCTAACGCTGCATAAATCATGCCAGTGGGCTACGCCAACAATTTGTTCAGGATATTGAGGTCTGTCAACAGACATTTTGTTTATATTCATTGCTATTTATAATTCACTGTTTTAGATACAATTCGTCAGTTACTAATGCAAAATGACAGCGACGTAGAAAATACATCAGGGAGCGAGACAGAAGACCACCTTGAGGCTGATCCCGCTTATGAAACAGATGGCGAAGATGGCGTTTCTGCTTTGCCTCAGCAACTTCCAGGTCAAGATGATTAGATAAGTAGTCGTACTTATGGTACCCTTACAATCTATTGGAGACTCGATACCTAGTTCGTCAGTACTATCCTGTATATTACAACTACCGCATACCATTCTTCTTGAAAAAAATAAACACAAATGGTCATCACTAAAATCTAGGTCACAAAGCAGGGCAGCTGCAAGAAATATACTTCATGTTAGATCTGGACCTGTACGCTCATGCAAAAATGAATTAGACCCTCTCCAATGTTTTGTTTTTTATTCCTAACGATATGATTGATATTATTGTAAAACACACCTATGAAGAGATAGAATTAAAATCTCAAAAATACAAAAATATGAAATCTACACAGAGATCGACGGATGCTCATGAAATTAGAGCCCTCATTGGCCTGCTTACTTTGTCTGCAGCAATGAAAGACAATCATTTACCACCAAGAGAGTTATTTACCATGACATTTTGTAGAAATTGGTACAATGTCTTGTGAAAGGTTTGAGTTCCTAATAAACTGCCTTAGATTCGACGACAAATCTACACCCTGCCCCATTAGTGGAGTTATGAAATCTGTTCATAAATAAATGTCGAGAGAACTACAAACCCGGAAGTTATCTTACCATTGATGAACAATTACTGGGTTTTAGAGGAAGATGTCCCTCACACTTATATACCGAATAAACCAAACAAATATGTTATAAAAATTGTTATGGCAGTGGACAATTCTACAAAGTATATGCTGGATGCAGAGCCCTATCTGGGTTCTTTTACTAAAACAGATGGGGTAGTGCTTGGTAAATATTTTGTAAAAAAAAATTGACACACACTGTTCATGGCACAAATAGAAATATATCTGTTGACAATTGGTTCACTTCGGAGCCACTAACTAAAAGTTTAGTAAAAGAACCATATAAGCTAACTTTAGTTCTAACTCTAAGAGCAAATAAAAGAGAAATACTGAGTGAGCCGCAAACTGAATGCATGAGAAGAACTGGAACTGCTATATTTTGTTATGATAATGAACTCGCTCTGCTATCTTACAAACTAAAACCCCAAAAATTAATTTTTTTACTGTCATCATGTGACGAAGAAGGTGAAGTCAATGAAAAAACTAAAAAGCCAAAATTTCACAAAATATATCTTGACGTAATAGGTCCATTGGATAGAGATGAGGATGGGCATTGTTATATTCTCACCATCCAATGTGGGTTAACAAAGTTTATTGAGGCTTATCCTATTGTAAATAAAGAAGCCATAACATTTGCTCGAGCATTTATACAAAATTTTGTTTTACGGTGTGGTATATCCAACATTATAGCAACAGATAGGGGTTCAGAATTTATTTCTGCAAATATGGTAGAAATCTACAAGTTGCTTGATATTCAAAAATTAACATCTACAGCATATCACCATCAATTGATTGGTTCCCTTGAAAACACATATAAGCATCTAAGTGCATTCTTATGTAACTATTGCACTAATATTAATTATTCATGGTCTCACAGGATACCATTTTCGTGTTTCAGGTACAACAGTACAGTCCATACTGAGACTAAGTACACACCTTTTGAATTAGTATTTGGCAGATCATGTAACATTCTTAGTAATTTAGATTATAATAAATTTGATCCACTGTATAACATATATAATCATGCATTAGAATTAAGATACAGACTGCAAGTCACCCTCAAAAATGCTAGAAATAATTTAGTTAAAAGTAAGGAAAGAAGAAAAGAAATACATGATAACAATTGTAATCCTATTAGCTATAATAAAAATGATTGTTTTACGTAAAAATGTAGGTACTAATATAAGAAACTACATAATATTTTTGATGGTCTGTACATTGTAATGGAAGACATGGGCCCTAATGTCAAAATAATTTTAAGAAATAAGCATGAAATTGTGCATAATGACAGGACAAAACTGTTTTGTAATTAATGACCTAAGAATTTTTGGTAAAGTTAAGATTACATAAAAAAAATACATTTTTTTTTCTTTTCACCATTGGAAGTGTAGTATTAGTGTATAAGCATAATATTAAGGTATGTATCTCTGTGTGTTTGCTTTCAGCTTAAGGTGCAATATGCAATAGATATAAGATCAATTATTCACTCATAAATGATATCTTAAGCAGAGCAGTCTCGTTTCAATTAACAACCAATCTCGACACCTCACTTATCTGTACTTACAAATTTGACTTTAAAACCGGATGTACTTCTTGAAAGTTTTTCTAAAATTTCCTTTATCAGAACACTCGCAAAAAATGAACAAATAGGTGGATATACTCACTTTCATAAGATAATCTATCAATGGATACACAGAACAAAGATCCCAATGTGAAAGACATTTTGGACAATGCTGCTTGCAAACCTTTACTAAATCAGCAATACAGAGCATCAGGATGCCAACCAACAGTGTAGACGGAGAACGGTTCTTCAGCATGAACAATGTCATCTTAAGAGACCAAAGAACAGCTCTTACGGAGTAGAACGTTGAAATTTTTTATTTCGTTATTATTTAGAAAAACTCAGCCTAACCTTACAGGTGACCTAATTCGTAATAATAACTAAGTTATTTGCAACACGTTAGCATTTAATTAATGTTTATATTGTTTCTTTGGAAAATGTTCGTTTTTATTATTGTTAAGACTTAGGTACTTGAATAAATTCGAAATTGTTGTGAAATTTGCTTATTATTAAAAGTAAATGCGAAATTCATGTTTTTTATTTGAAACGAGGAAAACAGAAATACCAAAAAGTTCAACCAACAGTAAACATTATTCGACCAATTTCGGTTTATTTGGAACTTTAAACTTCAATTATTGCCACAACAGGCAACTGAGAGTTATATGGAATACGTTTCTCAGAGATTCTAAAATAATTAGTCCACAAAATATAGCCTGCGCAGTCTCCGCACTCCACAGTAGCTCTAGCTAGTGTAACGGATGTTAAAAAATAATCGATTTATTTTTAAATCGATAGTTCTTTCTTTATAATCGATTTTAAATGTCGATTTTTAAAGTGATTATAATAGATTTTTAGTAAATCGATTATTCAAATTACGTGCTCAAATCGATTTTCAGAAACAGCTCGTATCTATGCGACAGATTAAAAAATCTTGCAGTAAGTTTTAATTTTATATACAGCGCCATTTAAGCGCTCGATCTCGAATTAAGTTGGTATGTAAAGATTTGTGCCAATAATTATTAGTTTATTATTCAAACTTGAAAATTACCAAAAGATTTGTATTTTAGTTTACTTTATAAGACTTTAGCAGAGTAGTCGTTTAGTTTTTTTTAAATTTCATTTCCAGTGTTTTATTTTAAAACTAGTCAAACGTAAAATGTGACTGGGCATCTAAGGCATTTATTTTATTTGATTTATATTTTAGTTTTTGAGGCAATAAGTTTGGTGGGATGTTCATCATTTCATTTATATTATAGTATATAAAATATTTAATAGTAATAAAATTTGTATCAATATCAATAATGCTATTTGGTTTCCTATTTTTTTACCGTGAAATTTTAAAGGAACATTGCCTTTGATTTTTAGTTTTGAATTGGTAATTTTTTAAATCATATAATTTTATTTCATTTTTAATGTCATAAATTGTTAATATGAATCTTTTAGGTTTATTACTACTACTGGAATATGAAAAACATATACTTTTAAGCAATACAAAAAAAACGTTATTTTTCGCGAAAATAGATTATCAATTTTTAAAACCTATTATTGACAAATCGATTAATTTCGAACAAAGAAAAATTGATTTTTATTTAATCGATTCTTATCCATTAATCTACATCCCTAGTATAACTTCACGAAACATTAAATTTAATCTTCATTCGGGATTCTAAGAATATTGTCGATGGTAATAGTGATGTCACCAGTACGTATCGAAAAATAATTTCATGTAACGTAATGAGTGACAGAATATGTTATATGAAATTATTAAAAAAAATACAAATTCTATTAAAAAAACATAGCTATTTTTTCCAAATAACCGTTATATAAATTGTAAATGTAAATAAATTTCAGAAATCCACAATAAATATAAGAATAGTAGTGGCTTTCACCACGCGCCTTGCATTTTTTGTACCAAAGAAATGTTTATGAAACCGGCTTTGTAAAATTATTCTATTATCTTTTCTCAAGATGCATAATATAAAAATTTTACCTACAATAGTTTAATAATAAAACGTTGAGAAAAAGTCTACAAAAAAAAAATTGCAGCATGTAAGATACGCCAGCTAGCGAAATTATATTTCCGTTGAAAGTAGACTGTTACACGTCGTGTGATGTACTTTCACACATACCGCACAAATATATTGTATAAAGACAATATAAAAATTAGCGTGTATTCTGACGTCAGAGTCAAACGAACGAACGAACTACGAGCATCATTGCGGCGATAGGCCTAATTTAACCTTTTGATTTTTGTTCAATTTATCCACCATTACGCGTCGACGCACTCATCTGCGCACCAGACTCAAAATTTGACGTGACAGATTTATTGAATGTGCGCCGCTAATGTCGTTGTGTAAGGCGGGTTACGAGGCTTAAAGACTTCCTCTCTATCTAAGTAGTATAATGAGGATAACTGCTTCAAAGTGTTATATACCCTGCCTTATTCAATAGCTTGTAGCAGGCCGGGTCTTCTTCGTTATCTTCTGCGGTCGACGTCCGCCAAACAAGTGAAAAATTTCTGCATCGGTGAGGCTTGAACCTCGAAACCGCCACATTTGTTTTAACCCGTGCGTTGTTTGTCCGTTCATAGATATTTTATATTCAAGTTTCTTAATCGTGCCAAATAAACAGCCTTTTATGTTTATATTATTTCCATTGTTTCGACGAGACGAAACTGATTATTTTGCTATATATATCGCTTGATTTTATTATATCTTAAAAGTACAACTCATGGAAAAAGAAACAAACTTCTTTCTACGTAACATACGTAACACGCCTGTGATCTCTAAAGCTGTAGACAGAGGCGTGTACCACACTCCTAAGTTTCCTCAGTTATGTTTACGTCCCATCATGAAATAGGTGTTGAGCCAATTGCTATTAATTTATATATTCTTTCTCTCTCTCTCTCTGTTTCTTTAAATTTAATGATTCATGTTATGTGTCTGGTAAAGTGGTGGTGGTATATGGTAGTGTTTTAAATTGTTTATATGTCTATCTTCTACTCCTCTCATTGATCTTTTTCCCGAAAAAACTATATAAATGACAAATAAAAACAATAAACATCATTGTACTAGACATGTGCAGTGCCAATGTGTAAAAGTACTCTAGTATATCCAAACAAATTGTGTACGTTCCAAAGTCCAAAAAGGCTAAGGTCGTGGTTACAGTTAGCATACCGAGACTCGAAATTTACATCTGACAAATCAACGATATTCATTTGTGAAGACCACTTTGACACAACTTTGTCCGATATTCCGGAGATAAATAAAACCTGATCTAAAATTTTGTATGCATAACATATTAGCTTATATGCAAATCATATCTTATGTCACTTTACAGCTCCCTAATTATAGCCATTACGTTCCAAGCCTTTTTAAGCTTAGTCTAGATTGTTTTTGTTACTATCGCTCAACCCTAAGTAACTCTCCCGATAAACGCTAAAAAGATGTGTTATGTGAATGTGATTTCAAGCGCTACTTATTCTCATATCTTCCCGCGCTATGGATCTTGTAAACCACAGACAAAGGGAAAGGAAAATTAGAAAAATATATTTAATAGAATAATGCGGACTGTTGTCACTAATGTTTTAGAATTTTGAAAAGGGATATGCATGATTTTTTTTTATTTCTTATGTTATTTATTAACAATTTTGTAATTTTTGCCGCTCAAGCACCACAATTTAACGCGCCCCTTGGATGACGTCACATGACACGTCCCGCGATAAATAATGTAAATGTTTCAGTTCCTTCACACATATTTTGAATTTTAATTTCTATACAAAATATGGAAGAAGCTAAAAAACCTTCTTACAAGTATTGTATTGTACCGGAGTGCAAAAACACAACAACAAATACACCCGATAAAGTGTTTTTTCGTATTCCAAGCAATGCCAAAACACAAAGACGATGGTGTAAGATGATCAGAAGGGATATTGTGTCTCCAAAATCCTGTTTATATTGTTGTGAAGATCATTTTAACGTAAGTTTGATACATTTGTACACAGCTTAGTGTTAATTGGTCAGAATTCAGTTTTGCACTAGCTATTATTCAGTAGAATATTCGATTTAAAACTAATCTAACCGAGTTTACAAAACTTCAATAAATTATTTTATAAAAATCTTACCTACTAATTCCTATTGTGGTTTTACTAAATTTTGTTAATTTGTTTTAGGTTAAGGAAGATACAGAGAATTATAGTGAATATAACATAATGAAACAGCAAGGAGAAAAATGTCGTCTTCGTATGAAGAAAGGAGTTGTGCCTCATATATTTTCGCGTCAAAAAGGTAATCAGCGTTCACCACCAAAGAGAATGGGTGCTATTAAAAGAAATAGACATGAACTGATTGAACAAGCTCTGTCAGACCGGGCTTACAAAAGTGATATTGGTTCAAGGTGTCACGGTTCACGAAAAAATGATGATGAATCTGAAACCAGTATATCATCTCTAAGGGAGGTGAGGATTGTTTCTTCTGTTTTCTTGCATATAGTTATTACAGCATGACATTTCTGACAAACATTGTTTATGTTATTCAAGCTTTTATAATGCATGTGTTTCCATATCTTTTAATTTAAATGTTTGCTGGCAGGTAAACAAGCAATAAAATAGTGCATTTCAAGTTAATTTTTCCATTGCTTATTGAAATAAATGGATTGAATTGTGTATGTTATGTAGTCCCAAACTGTTAAAATATGTCTATAAGTAATCCTGATAAATTGTTTTTGTTCCTAAAAGAAAATTAATATCAATCCCTTTACCATTCTGCTGTTAGAATATGGTTCTCCTTTCATATAAAGAGGGTTAAGGCCATAGTCTGTCACACTGGCCAAGTGTGGGTTGAAAGACATTTTTGTTCCTACTTATGCTAAAAGACAAAAAAAAAATGGTTACAAGTGGGCACTGTTTTGTTCACTTGGTTTAAATGTGTGAAGTCTTCCATGAGGTTAGTTGCTATAAAGACTTGGTCATTTGTTATAAATAGAAAAAGATATGGCTAACCATCATCAAAACAACATGGATTACAGTCAGAGAGTTACAGGGAATGGAGTTTTACCATCTAAATTTCATTGTCAGCAAAATGAGAGGAAAAGAGTCAGTGATACTAATACTTCTCAAACTGCAACCACTAAACGAAAAAGAGCACACCTTAATCAAGAATTTGAGAATGTTAAACCCTCCACATCTATGGCTGATGCTGATGTTGGAACTGTAGATACCAAGAAAAAAGGTATGTGGAAATTGATAAATCAGTTAATGTAAAATAAATTATATCCCTATGTCCATTTTTTTATAGTCTCTATATCTTATTTTAAATTATGTGGAATTTACAAGTAAAGAAATTATTTTTACCACTTTTGATTCTTTACACAGAAGTGACACAGGTACATGGACAGAATTTCTCTTTACTGCAGTGCTATCAATTGAGAATTAAATTAAAATCTTTGCACAATTTATAATCAAAAGACCACAAAGTCTGAAAGACACCTCTGTTTTCTCTCACAATCTTTTTCTACATATACAGTCACATATGTGTGTCTATATAAGATCAGTTATATGACTATGACTTATCACTGTTCTATGACTTGTGATAGTCATTGGAATAATCCTGATTTCAGACTTTCAAAGACATTATTTCTCACTAATTGTTGTTTCGCAATATTTCATCATAACTGCCAATTTTAGTCAGTGTGACATATTTTTCCAGTTGTAACAAAGCGTAAGACAAATGCTAAAACTAGTAAACGTTATCAAAGAAAGAAATCTTTAAATGTTGGGAAAGCTCAACAAAAAGTAGTATCAATGACAGCACCAGTAAAAAAATCTATCACAACTACTAAAACATCTAAATCACGAAGAAAGCAAAAGAGAAAGATCAAAAAGGTGGCCAATGTAAGTAACACAATCAATCCATGTATTAAGATTTGAGTGTTTGAATAATATTCATTGCAACCGTACAAGTAACTTTATTCTATATTATAATGTTTGTTTTAGTTAAAAAATGGTAAAGACAATCTTGAGGAGAGTGAGTTGAAGGTTTCTGATACTAACATGTTAATGGAGGAATCTGACTTATCATCATTAAAATTAAATCCTGGGGAGGTATCGGAAGCACAACCAGCTTCTTGTAATATGCAGATATCACTTCATGAACTTTCAAATACTACAGGAATTGAACATTCTGTAGATGAATCCGTAAACAAAATTAATCATTCAGGTAATTGTGTGCAATTAATTTTAAATGCTTTAACTATCATCATCATCTTCATCATTATCAGCCTATTTCTGTCCACTGCTGGACATAGGCCTCTCCAATAGCACCCCACTGAGCTGGATCTTCAGCTCACACACTTTGTACATATTGTCACTCCACTTAGCTGGAGGGTGTCCTACACTATGTTTGCCCAAACACTATCCTTAATGTATCCTTTCTTTAATTATTTTTATCAGTTTTCTTTTCACTGTATCATCACATTTGACATGTTCATTATTAGCCTGTTTTAGTTCACTGCTGGGCCCAGATATCCCCAGAGGGTATTTGGCCGAAATCCTCGCTCTGAACATGTGCAGGGCTACCAGGGTTAATCACCTACATATCATCATGATATACCAGTATAGGGTCTGGGGAAGTATTCTTTCTCTGTCCCGACATAGATTTGACAGATAAGTGCAGAAATCCCATCCATCCATCACCCAGCATAAGCTGATATGGGCACTAGGCACATATTTGGGGGAAAAACTATTACTGGATTTATTTCCAGTAGCCATACAGTATTTTTTTAGTCAACTGGCATGTTATGATGGCAGTTTAAGATATTAATGAGGTCTTAAAGACAGAGAACAGGAAATAAATATTGGATAATATGGTAATG
>DWDT01005688.1:0-10240 GCA_018245595.1 Microceris scylla
TCCTGATATGTTCACTATCTAAATAGCAAACGACATCAACATAAACTCTCGTCAACTACATCATAAACAGCTTTGCTACGAAAAATTATATTCGGCATGGTGTCTAAAATTTACGGCATGGTGTCTAAAATTTACGGCATGGTGTCTAAAATTTCTGAGTCTCTAAAAAATTTAAGCAGTATTGTAAAATTTAAATATGAATAAAAAAAATTCTTATTGCCAAATGTTTATAAATAAACATGAATTCCTTAATGACACTATGTAATTTTTTATGTACCTACTAAAAACCATAGATTTTTAATATACATATTATAGTTTAACAATAATTAATTATATCGAATTATAAATTCATCATCAGCATCATTATCAGCCTACTTCCGTCCACTGCTGGACCTCCAACAAGCTGGAGGGCGTCCTACGGTACGTATGTTCACAAATAAAGATATTTGTATTCGTATTCCTAAATAACGTAACAAAAACCCGAAAACGATTATCGCTGAAACGACTAAACGACGATAAACCTCTATTTGAAGCGATTGTGCCTAGGAAGAATATGAATTTTAATTATGTGTGTATGGGTTTAATATCGATTAATTTTATAATACAGTTGCTTTTGTAGTTAATTTGAATTCTATGCTTGTAGTACATTGCACTCCGAAGAGTTTTGATTGGGTCAAAAACTTAAACAGATTATTTCTAAAAGGCGATGGTAAGGGTAATTTAACAATAGCGTTCTAATCCTCTCTATTTTCAATTGAGACGACAAAGGTCTGATGACTGATTTATACTTGTACCAAAGTTATTGGATATACATATAAAAAGTTAAATAATGGCGTACCTTGTCTAGATAATTGCATACGTGGAATGTAATTGGCATTTTTATTTTTTAGATCTTTTAATTATGATTTAAGAAATGTTCTCTTTTCAGATTATATTTAATGATATAATTAACAGTGGATTCATTAGCAAGTTACAGAAAAATATGATCATACCTATATCAAATTTTTAGTAAAATAAAATATTGGTAGGCGGATATACGTAGGAATATTAAATGCTGGCCACATTGACCAGTACTTTTTCCTGAATTTTACGTCAGGGAATTAAGCAGTGGCAATATGGCTGTAGCGTTCGAGTTTCGCTGGTAGTGCGCGGTGCTCACATCATTTCCAGTATAGAACGGAGTATTTCCGACGGCTCTAAAGTTTAATTTTTTAATTTTTTAGTGATTGTTATTTGTGTTTATCCTGTTTTTACTACATTTGTATAGAGAAATTACTGATTTTTTATTTTCATCGTCACCAGAATTCACGCGACGACAAAATGGCGTCGCTTGACAAGATTTTACTGCAAAATAGATTTTACAATTTTAACGGCTTATCATAAATTAATTGCGAAAAATGTTTAATCAAGTGATATATAATGTTTTTTTCAAATGAATTGAATGTTTAAATCTAATTTTTAACCTGGAAATATTTATGTAACGGTGTATTCGTTGAATTTTTAACAAAATGCTTTTGGTAAGTGTTTTTACAGCTTTTTCAGTAATGTTTTGGTGTATTTTTTTATTTTGTTTATATTTTCGGCTTTTTAATTATAAGAGAATGTTCTAGAAGTGATGGGTGTGGCCCTACAAGGGGGTGAATTTTTAAGACGTAATACTTAATAAATCGTTTTCTGCGATTGTTTACAATGAATTTCTGTGTTTTTATGTATGAAAAGTTAATTGTTCCACGCAAGAAAGTATTTCCAATGATTCTTTGTTACGTAATCTTTGGAAAGATGCACGGTAAAATGTTTTTGGTGAAGGACCCATTTTTGCAATTTGGCTTTGAAAATAGGTCTTTCTACTTGGTGTTCATCAACAAGGCATCTTTTGAGGTTATGTTGTTGTATTTTCAATTATTTTATTTATATAGAAGTGCTCAAAAATTGTGAGAATCCAGTGCTGTTCTGTGAATTATTTGGGACTGTTTTTTTACATATTTTGCTCAAAAAAGACACTTTTTCGTTTCGAAACAGAGTATTTTTGAGGTTATGTTGTTTATTTATGTGAAATACATTTATTTTTTGCAATTTCAAGGATCTGAAGTATACAACTGATTAATAAAAAGATGTGAAAATGTGGACTGTATTTTTTTTATTTTTCATTTTTTACAATTTTGCAGTAATTTGTAAACTCCTGGGGTGCTTTTTCATAGTAACTGCTAAGAAGGTGCATAGAAATTGTTCTTTACAACTTTGTTACCAATATTTTAGGCATTCCTGTACATAGGGGATTTGTAAAATTTGATTAAAATGATGTATATATTGATTTGACATCAATTAAATATTCGATTATTTAAATATTAAAATTTGAATTGGTAATTTCTGAATGTTATTAAAATCAATGTTTAATGTTATTGCTGATTTCACATTTTGTGTAAAAAAAATTTAATAACTTGTTTTATAATTATTTAAATCCTTTTTATTTCAGAAGGGATCTATGGATGAATCTGGAAGTGAATCGATGAGTGACAAAGGAGACAAAAGTGATTCCAGTGGATCAGGTTCTGGCAGTGATAGGTGAGCTTTTTAGAACATTAATCATGTGGTGACTTAATTTTTCTATATTTTTCATCATTATAACAATATCTCTAAACATTTTTTACTTTTTGACAGTGACAGTGGCTCAAGTTCTTCCGCTTCGGGTTCTGCAAGGTCAGGTTCAGGAAAATCTTCAAATGACAGGTCACACCTGAGTGACGATACTAAGTCTTCTCTGAAAAACAGTAATCAAAATTCATCCAAATCAGATCATCATACTGATAAAGATTCTTCAGAAGAAGACACAATTAGAAAATCTAAATCTAGAAGTAATCATGGAAAAATTAAAGCAGATCTGTGGGAAGACAATCCAGATATTTATGGTATAAGAAGATCGGGTCGCTCCCGCAAAGAACCCGATCGACTGAAATTGGCTGATAGTGATTCTAGTGAAAAAGGGAGAAGTCATCATAGGAAAAGTAGAAAAAAGAGGTAATACTTCATTAGTATTATGAGTATTTTTGTTGTATATACAAGTACAATATCATGAAATACAAATTTTACACTAAACATACTTGTCTGTATTAAATAGCAACATTTTCTCAATAGATCACACTTTTAATGAATTAAATTGTTCAGTTTAATAATTCTATAATTGTCTTTTGTAGTGATTCATGGAACTCAGATACCTCTGATAGTGATAGTGACCTTAAAGGTTCCCCACCTCCTCCCTCAAAGAGACCAGGCCAAAGAAGTGTACCTCTCCGAAAAAAGAAACCAACAAGAAGAAGACAATTCACTAGCGATGAAGATGAAAGTTCTGAAGTATCCGATGAAGATGCAAAGAGGTAATCTATAGTAATGGTAGAATAGTTTAATTCAAAAACATCAATTCCAATCATGTTAATTATTTTCAGCCGTACAGCGACAAGACGCACTGGTGCCGCGGTAAGTTACAAAGAAGCAAGTGATGAACAAACTGATTCTTCAGATCTCCTGGATAATGATGGGGAAGGAGAAGGTGAGGTTGAACCAGAACCTGAAGACCACAGTGAGACTATAGAAAGGGTTCTTGGAAAACGGCGAGGCAAGAAAGGAGGTATCTATTGTTTAAATTATATGAAAAGATAATAATTTTAAATAAAGAATTTTAAAATATTATATTGAAAATTGATCTTTTTATTACAATTCATATGAATTAATAAAATGTTCAGATGCAATTGTAGTATTGAATTTTAGCTAATATCTTCTTGTCATTATACAGTCACTGGCAATGTGACTACAGTTTACTATATCGAGGAGCATGGGGATCCTAATGAGGGATGTAATCCTGATGATGAAGAATCAACTGAACCACAGTACCTGATTAAATGGAAAGGATGGTCACACATACATAATACTTGGGAATCTGAAAATACACTCAATGAACAGAAAGTTAAGGGACTCAAAAAACTAGAAAATTACATTAAGAAGGAATCTGAATTATCTTGGTGGAGGAAACAAGCTGGTCCAGAAGATATAGATTATTTTGAGTGTCAGAATGAGCTACAGCAAGAATTAGTTAAAACTTATAACAATGTGGAAAGGATATTTGGTAATTATAAAAACACTTTTTCTAAGAAAATATTATCAGGGATCGTCTTTCATATGGATGGTTAAAGGTGTGTTTAATATTTAAGCTGAACAATCAAGAGATTTGGAGGGTGGAGGTAAAGCTCATGAATATTTTTGCAAGTGGGAATCTCTACCATATGCTGATGCTACTTGGGAAGATTCAGCATTGATTGAAAAAAGATGGCCAGAGCAAGTTGAGCAATTTAAGTCGAGGGAGGCTGCTAAGACAACACCATCTAGACATTGTCCTGTGTTAAGAAGAAGGCCCAAATTTCACCAAGTTAAAGAACAGCCTGATTATATGGGCAAAGATCAGGTGATCATTACTGATATTTAATATTATTATTATAAAATATTATTAAAGTGTATATTTCATATTATTATTTCTAAATCAACATGATCAAAGTAATAAAAAGTTTTTGTATCTTTTTCCAGTCTTACATACTGAGAGATTATCAAATGGATGGGTTGAATTGGTTAATACATTCCTGGTGTAAAGATAACTCTGTCATTCTAGCAGATGAAATGGGCTTAGGTAAAACTATACAGGTGAATATCATTAATAATTTTCTACTCAGTTATAAAATGATGAGTAGAATCTATAAAAAATTTATATTACATCAGATTATTGACAATATGATTAATTACAACAATTTATTTACTGACTTTTTAGACAATATGTTTTTTATATTACCTCTTCAAATCACAACAACTGTATGGACCTTTTCTATGTGTTGTACCTCTAAGCACAATGACTGCATGGCAGAGAGAATTTACACAATGGGCCCCTGATATAAATGTTGTCACATATATTGGAGATGTGGTTAGCAGAGACATAGTAAGTAAAGTGATTCATTTATATTTCTCAGTAAAGTAAAAAATGTAATATTGGGACTTTTGATGATAAAACATACAATGTAGTGTCCATAAAAAACGAAATGTGACCGTGATGATGATGATGATGAACATGATAGTTTATTGGTGAATAATTCTCAAAAATATGATAAAACAATACAATGATATAATATATATATAAAATATGATAAAACTGGTAACTACAGCATACATAAAAGCTTTTTGGTTCTCTAAATGAATGTTGGTTTTTCAATGATGTATAATATGTATTTAACATTATATTTTATGCAAAATCCTTTTCATTATTCACAGATCAGACAGTTTGAGTGGAGCTTTGCTAGTTCGAAAAGACTAAAATTTAATGCTATACTAACTACTTATGAAATTTTACTCAAAGATAGACAATTTCTAAGATCTTTCAGCTGGGCTTGTCTGCTGGTAGATGAAGCTCACAGATTAAAAAATGATGATTCTCTCTTGTACAAGGCTTTGAAGGAGTTTGACACAAATCACCGTTTATTAGTCACTGGCACTCCTTTACAGAATTCTCTTAAGGAATTATGGGCCCTTCTGCATTTTATAATGCCTTATAAGTAAGTTTTATTTTTTAATTACTACCATGTAATTTTGTTCTAAATGTGTATGTCATGGTATTGTTACTATACAAGTATTGAATACCAAGACAAACACATGATTACAATTATATTTTTCTGTCACTTCAATTTGTTCAAATAAATAGTAAAATCCACATTCATGAACAGTACAAATTGTATTGTTAACTTTAATGCTGATATTGACTATTTACTGTCACTTTGAGGTTTGAATCATGGGAAGAATTCGAGAAAGATCATGAAGATGCAGCAACTAAAGGTTATGAAAAGTTACATAAACAGTTGGAGCCCTTTATTTTGAGGAGACAGAAGAAAGACGTGGAAAAATCATTGCCTGCCAAGGTAGAACAAATATTGAGGGTAGAAATGACCTCAATACAGAAACAATATTACAAATGGATCCTTACAAAAAATTATAGTGCTTTGCGAAAAGGCGTAAAGGGTTCCATTAATTCGTTTATCAATATTGTTATAGAACTGAAAAAGTGTTGTAATCATGCATTATTGACGAAGCCTGAAGATTTTGAATCGCGGGCTTCACTCGCAACGACGGACGCCGTCGAGGTAATGTAATATGAATATAGAGCTCATAATTTTTGTTCTTTCAATCGGCTTAATTTATTTTAATATCATTATTTTCAGAAACTTTTAAGAGGCTCTGGGAAATTATTATTACTTGATAAACTGCTGTGTAGGTTAAAAGAAACTGGTCATAGAGTACTTATATTTTCTCAAATGGTCAGAATGTTAGACATATTAGCAGAGTATTTACAAAGAAAGCATTTTCCTTTTCAACGTCTTGATGGTAGTATAAAGGGAGAGTTGAGAAAACAAGCCCTTGATCATTTCAATGCTGAAGGTTCTCAAGACTTCTGTTTCCTGTTATCCACAAGAGCTGGGGGTCTAGGTATCAACTTGGCTACAGCTGATACAGTAATTATTTTTGATTCCGATTGGAATCCACAGAATGACCTGCAGGCTCAGGCTCGTGCTCATAGAATTGGTCAAAAGAATCAGGTAATTGACTTGTTATTAGTAGAAAACCAATATTACAACATTATATTTATTTATTAGCCAATATTATGTAGGATAATGAATTTTATTAATTATTTTTACAGGTTAACATTTATCGGTTAGTAACTGCCAGATCTGTTGAAGAGGATATTGTAGAGAGAGCTAAACGTAAAATGGTGTTAGATCATTTAGTGATTCAACGTATGGATACTACAGGGAGAACTGTACTTAATAAAAGGGACGCCTCTGGATCGACAGCGAATACTCCATTTAATAAGGAGGACCTTAATGCTATACTGAAATTTGGTGCAGAGGAATTGTTTAAAGATGATGATGAGAATGATGAAGAACCTGTCGTGAGTGTTTAATGCAATATAATATTGATGTTATATTATTTAGCGTGTAAATTATATTGTTAATACAATGTTACGGTTTTCAGTGTGATATTGATGAAATCTTGCAACGTGCTGAAACCAGAGACGAGGGACCTTCCATGGTGGGCGACGAATTACTTTCTGCATTTAAAGTTGCGAGCTTTGCGTTTGACGAGGACAAGGCCGTAATGGAGGTTAAAAAAGATAATGGAGAGGAGGACACTAAAGATTGGGTGTGTTATTCAAAAATTTAACAATGTACCTATGAAGTAATTTAAAATTTATTTTATATTCCATTGGTAATAACATTTATCCTCGATACCAGGACGATATTATACCTGAAAATGTAAGAAAAACCATAGCCGAGCAAGAAAAGACCAAAGAAATGGAAGATCTGTATTTACCCCCGAGAAGAAAAAATTTACAACAGAACAATTTGGACAACAGTAAGTTGAATTCGATTTTATTCGAATATTTAATAATCACGTGCTGAAAGAACCTGTTGTGTAAATAGAGTTTTTTACCATCCACTTTAATGTCACCGTATATTTTATATACGGCTTTCTGTATGAAGGCACTTTTGACTTTCAAGATTGATTTTTTTCATTTGATTAATTTCTTTTCTCTGACATGGTAATCGCAGAGGGCGGGCGGAAGCGGCGCGGGCGCGGGTCGGCGGAGGGCGCGGAGGGCGGCGACGGCGACGGCGACGCCGATAGCGACGCGTCCGACGCCGACGTCAGCGCCGACGACGACCGGCCGCGCAAGCGCGGACGCCCGCCTGCCTCGCACCGGGAGAAAATCAAAGGATTCACTGATCAGGAGGTGAACTACATTTACTTTTAAAATATTCTCTTCCGACACACATAACTTTATTAACTACAATGTTCTTCTCGAATACACATCAGAGATACATTCCTTTTCAAATATTTATGTATTATGACATTTTTACTAATGAAATTGTCATCATTTGGTAAAAATATTATTTGTGAAGTTTAGTTCCATATAATGCACTACATTATTTAAATTTAATATTTATTATTTACGATATAACAGATACGGAGATTCGTCAAAAGCTTTAAGAAATTTTCGGCACCGTTGAAACACCTTGATAGCATTGCGTGTGATGCCGAACTTCAAGAAAAACCTTTGGCTGAACTAAAAAAATTGGGAGAAGTGCTCCAAGAGAGATGCAGAGCAGTGCTTAATGAAACTGCTGACGCTCCCAGTAAGTACTTCATTAAACGGTAAACATTAATCTATTGATAATGTCAAATTTCTTATATTCTCTACTTTTACAGAACATGCATTGATTCAATTTATAATTCGATTCTGCTTATCAAATAACGAATTAAAAAAAACATCTTTTTCATTATTAGTTTACAACCGTGTTTAATAAATTATGGTTTTACGCGGTAATACAATTATTTTTTTGGTAATACGAGAAGCAGTAAGGCAGATAGCCTAGTGGTTAAGAATTTCGCCTCGAAGTCCTGGGTTGAAATCCATGGCGCGCACCTCTTTACAAATGTACGTTTTAAATTTAAATATCACATGCTAACGGTGAAGGAAACCTGCATACCTTAGGATTTATAAAAAAAAAATATATATTTTCTAAGGTGTGTGAAGTCTGCCAAACCGCACTTGGCTAGCGTGGCAGACTATGGCCTTAACCCTCTCAATATGAGAGGAGACCCATATTCCAACAGTGGAATTGTAATGGATCGATTATTTTTTTTTTAAACTTATTAACACCCTTTTAATATGACTGTAGGTGATGTTATTCAACATATTACTAAATGTTTCGGCAACTTCCTCCAGATATTTTTACTATTAATAACAATGCCTTTCGACTACCTACACAAAGTCATATCAACCTACACAGAACCTGTACTATGGTAACCAGAGCTGTTTAAACATATTTACATGTGTAAATCAACACAAATAAATAAATCCCTCATTCATAACATAGAGGCCGGGAATTGGAAATCGTATAAAGATATGAAACAGCTCTGCGCTGCCCATATTTTACAGTTTTCAATCAGTTCCGAGCACACATTTTTGATTCGCGGATAAAATTGGTGAGAAATATATTCGTCGTAGGTTTGATTTGTACGTGTATATTTTAGTCGTGTATGTTTTGTGCACGTGTGTGCATTTTTACACTGCAAACCGGCGCACGTGTAAGAAGAGAATGGAGAGTGTCGAATAAGCACGTCAGGTATGTAAGGATGGCGGAATCTGGGCACTTGCTCTCTGCCTACCCAACCCCGTAATGGACCTATTGCCAGCGTCTTACATCTTTTTTTTTACATCTAGCACTAAAACGTCTTATATATAGCCTATGATTCCCGAAGGGGTAGGCAAAGAAGTGTTCCTCATTCCCATGATTCACTAGTTACGTTTAAGTCCCATGGAATAGGTGGGAGGCTATTGCCATACACCGGGCACAAATCCAGAATCCCAGTCGCTATTAGAAATTCTAAATTAGAAAAATCCAATAGTATCCGACTCGGGATTTGAACCCAGGACCTCCCGATCGACAGCCACGCTTACAACCACGCAACCAATGAGGCAGTGTATATATTAAGTTCCTAAGGTCATTGTCAACATCTGGTCCGGTGCGCAACAGGTGCTGTCAATCTGGACTCAAAATAAAATACTACAAGTACATACACAATTTACTTTTTATTGTCGTCGAGAAATGTAGGCAGTAGTTAGTGGATGTGAGTTAATTGGTAATTCGAGCGAACAGTCACGCTCGGGCCATCAGCGTGGCGTGCACGGACAAACCGCCCTTACATTATGGTGATAAGGATTATAATGTTATGATGGAAGAGTAATGGTTTCCGTGGCAAATGACGCGGCTCGTCACGACCAAGTGACAGGCACAGCTCACACTCGCCGGTACCGCTAGCAACTAAGTAACAGCGCTGCGCCAGGAAATGTAGAGCCATTTCAATCTTGAGTGAGCATGAACGCAACAAATGCAAATCTATTTTTAGTTAACAATCAAACATGTAATAAACGGTTTCCTTTTGCTGCGTAAAATAAATGTATTGTACATTTCTTTCGTTTTAAGACACTTTGTATCCCTTGAGGAATTTTGACTTCTAAAGGCATTTTAAAATTTTATCAAACTAATAAAAAAACAGCAATATTTTCAACACACCAAATACTATAAATGATTCAGAGTACCAATAGATACCATCATACTATCTGTAACGTATAAATATCTTTAATAACAGC
>DWDT01005689.1:0-10239 GCA_018245595.1 Microceris scylla
ATAATGGTAAAATTAAGGTTGTTAATCATATTTATGCCCTTAACCCTCTCAATATGAGAGGAGACCCGTATTCCAGCAGTGGAATTGTAATGGGATAAGAAAAAAAAATCATATTTGTTTTGAACTTTTCGCCAGAGCAGGACGTGACTAGAGTGTTTCGTTCTGGAGTACTAGTGAAGCTAGAAAAATAATAAACTATTCTACTATTCTCTGAGCGGTTGAATGAATGGCAATGAATTATTCTCATATAAAACCAACTTAAATGTATGAACGGGTTCCACTATTTAACATCTGTGAAGAGGATGATACACTTTCTTGAATAACGACGTCTCAACAAATAGACTACAAATAATCAATTGCTATCTGTGGTCCATTTGCTTGTGGTCTATTCGCCTGTAGTTTATTTGTGTGGTTTGTTAATAATTTCAAAGAAAATAGTCTTACGCCTGGTGTGGAAAACACAATGCCTACAGCAATGGTACCTACAAATAGTCCAGCACAAGAAATAAATCTCGAAAGACGCGATAATGACGCAGCGTTTTCTGTACAAAAGAATGAGAGGGAGGAGAGATAAAATCATGGAAGACAATCAATTTGAATCGCTCTCAAAAAATCTTTCGCAATAACACTCGATAATTACCACGGGAATGTTTGATTTATGGGGATTTTTGGAGTTAAACCTTTTTCTTCCGTCTGAGTTTAATTGAATGTTCAAATCGGAACTTCAGCCCGCCATTGTCTCTGAACAATGGCGTCTATGGATGATGTGATTGTGGCAAATCCTCAAGCTTCTATTTGGACTGATTTTTAATCTCGCCTGAAGATAAGTTAAGGGGTGAATGTTTAGAATTTAATTAAAATAATATTTCACTCCTTACCGACTTGTTTTTATTTTATTCAAAATGTACATTTGGATCGAACTGGCAGTGATGTGTATACCTAATTTTTAGAAAATGTTGGATGGTGATCAAGTTTATAACCAAATTATATTGTTGTGCTAAGATTAATATACGGAGATACATATGTTCGGATATATATTTATTTAGTGTAAAATATATATTAATTAAAACTTTCTTAATTAGATGTAAAGTACATATTATACGCAGTAACAGAGTCATACGTATAAAATTGAATTTTTATATTAAAATTAATTATCTTACCTTATTAATTATGAATATAGAAATATGTAATAGTTTGCTGGATTTGAATGAGAGGATGCGAGGACGAAGGCTTTAGTCTATTCATGTTTAATCGAATGGTCAAATTGAATGAACTCCATACGGCTACTGCATTTTAACAAAGGGCGCTGTTCATGACCATCTTCTTAATATAGTCTTTTGTGTCATAGTTTCTAATCTCTAACCGTAAATGTTTTCATTAACACTGCCGTTCCAATTCGAATTCTATATATATATCCTATCCTTCACTATTGTCAAATCTAAATAAATGTTTTCCAGATCGCGATTCTTGACCAGTAGAGCAAAGAAAGCAGTATATATCTTGATCTTTGTTTTTCGAAGGTGTTAGTAAGCCTATGTTCTTCAATAATAATTATTATTTTTTGTTCACTAGTGATATCATATTTTAAGCAAAGCACTCCGTCTCTTTTATTAACATTTGATAATAATCGTTATTATTTATTATTTTTAAAAATGTTGAGTCATCATTTTTATTTACTCATTTCACCATTTTTATTCTTTTTTTTTTTTCACCCACGAGCTAGATGGAGTGGCGATATATGCAAAGTAGCTGGCAGTGATTGGATACGAAGATCTAAAGATCAAACCCAATGTCGTACTATTAGAGAATCCTATGTCTAGCATCGGACAAAAGTAGACTGATGATGATGATAATGAATCTTTATTTGCTGAAGGGTTAAAAAACATTTAATTGACTTAACTCTACAACTCTACAAATCGTCGTCTAAAACTCTACAAATCGTTTTCAATCTGCGAGAGCATTACGACTATGAGATCTGCTATTAATCCTTCAAGTGGCATGATACATTAAAATAAAATATAACGCTTTCGTAAATGCAAGTCGCAATTACAACCATATCATTGTTATCGTTTTCTAAATACTTAGTGAATGTTTCATAAATAGTAATCTGGATCATTGATAACAGATAAACATATACGCAATTGTAACTTCGCAATTGTTCCATATAATCATGATTGATGACAATTCGAAAACCCTAATTGATAATTCTATTTATTACCTACATCATCATCAGCCTATTCAAGTGTACAGCTGGACATAGGCGTCCCCTGAGGGGTTTGTACCTATAATGTCCACGTTGGGTATGCTAGTTGGGGATTGCAGTACCCTGCTTTTCGCACCGCTTCCACTGCTGCACATCAGGGCGTGCGGCCAGGGCACTTGACCGTGTATAGGCAGGCCACATATGTTACCCACGCAGTGGTACTCTAATTACCTATAAGTACCTTATAAATATTACATATTAATACTCGTTTTCGTGTTCATCGTATTTTCTCTTTTCTTCAAGCGCCTTGGTGTTATATTGTTGACCTTCAAATCGTTTTGTTTCCTTTATGTCATATCAAGTCCATACTACTCTTAGGTAGAATTGATTTTAGTTGTTATAAATGTTACTCTAATAATATTATAAATGTTACTGTAATAAGTTTATTATTATTATAAAATGTTACACTTAACACATTAGCCCAGTATTATTATATCATCACGCCAGATACCTTCAGGGCTAGATACAGACCACCGAGTACCAAATATCACAATGTTTACAAACCAGGCGGACTTTTTCCATATTCATGACGGTTTTTATATAGGTAAGCACGAAGGTTCCGGAGACTCCTGACACCCCCATAAACCATCATAATAAATAATTAAGATATATTCTATAATATTAACACTTCATTGGTTACCGCACAATCCCACATGGATAAATATATTTAAAAAGTGTCAAAACAACCCCTTTTTGCATCAATCAAAATTAGCGTACCTGGCAACTTCGCCCGTAAGTCCCGTAACTAATGATTAGACGCAAAATGAAATATAATAAATACATCCCAGAGGATACGATATGCCGCTATTGTTTGGGAAAAATTAAGATGTTAATTGAAAATCTCCAAAAAAACATATTTATTACTTTATTTCATATTATTGTACACTGATGTATGCATGACTAGTGGCGCAGTAGCGATCAAAATTCGATTGTAAATAATAAAAAAAATATTTTGAGCGTTGTCTAGGTTCTAATGTCAAAGAGGACGCTTATTTAAATCTATCCTCTGTACTACTTATTGACAACCATCCATCTCATGTCTGACATTGACAAAGGGGACGTCAATAATAAATGGTTTATTTAATTTAATTTAAGGTATTTGTAATACATATTACACATACATTTTAGCATTCTGCGCGCCTTCTCTATATAAACTATTCGTATAAGTGTGCCAAATTTCATACTCCTCCGTCCGCGCAATTTTCCTAAAAAGGGATACAAAGTTTTTGCTTCAAGTATTAATATATAGATATGTATATTATTATATACATTATATGTGGGTAAGATTTGAAATTTAAAAGTTTTCATAATGCAACTATTATCTAACAAATTTTACGCGAATTGCAACCGTATCTATATCAGTTTGTACTGTCTTCATAAAATGCTTGAATCAGCATGCATCTTATTTTAATTGCCAAAAATACGTTTACATGCGCTTATTTCTTTCTATATAAACACTGTAGCAGTATTACTAAATTTTATATCGCTAAATAATTACTAAATTTAACAGTCAATCACTAATTTAAAATATCTGTTTTGCTAAATTTTGCATTTAAAAATCAGATTTGAAGGTATTTTTTGAACTTTAAAAATGACATCACATCACTTATAATTAGCGTAGCGTACCTGGGTGACTTCTCTAACTGATGCTTAAACATATACAAAATATTATAAATACATCCCATGGGACCCGCGCTCCTGCTATTGTTCGAAAAGAACGGGTTTGACGATTCGGTTTGGCTCGTTTTGAACGCTATAAATCTACAATTAACATGGAGAATAAATATTTACAAATATATAACTGTTCTCATGAACCATTTAAACGATAAACACAGGATTCATGGGCTTGTACAGTTGTTTCTTGTGGCGGTAAGGGGGAAAAAATTACTATGAAGACAAACGGAAAGGTATTATGTAATGATTTTCAAGATTGTGTAAGATTTTGTGATAGTATTGAAAACTATTTGAAAATCCTAAAGCTAGGTCCACACTTAGGAAATAAAAGTCGCGACACCACGACTTCATTTTAAATATAATACTAAATTTCGCTAATTGTATTAAAAATCCACAAGCCTGATTCACACTTGGGACAAAAAAGTTTTGCACATAATCATTTCATGTTATTTTCGTTATACAAAAATTCGCGTGAAATAAGATACTTTTTATGAGCGCAACGTTAACGTATGCACTCCCCACAAGTGTACTAATAATAAATCAGCACCCATTGTGATGGCATGATAAAACACGTACAGTTGGAGCAATAAATCTATCAAGTTCAAAACGCATAGGGCCACATTTCAACTGCTCCGCTTCTTAAAGCTATGAGTGAACTACTTACAATTGCGTTATAAATTATGAATAAAGTTTTTCAAGTTATAACTGAGAAACATAGTGACTTTTTTTGTTAAAGCCATTCGGTGCGTAAAGACGATGAGAACCGCCATTTAATATGATTTCTACGTTCATTGAGAATTTGTTCGAACATTGTAGTAAACTAAAATATTTACTTATTTATTTTATTTATTTATTTATTTATCCTTTATTGTTGGTAACAAAAGGCGGACTTAATGCCAAGTGGCATTTTCTACCAGTCATTTCCTGTTGAAACTTTATGTTTCTTAAAAGCAAAATTATTCTATTGTTGAACACAAGTCCCAAATAGCCATTTCAAGCATAGAATATATAGCAACCTTGCTTTAAGGCGAATCGTTAGAGATTTTAATTCAAATAAAGGTTCTTTCTCTGTAAGTGTATATGTTACAAAGTATTGATAGGAAAAATATAATAGTCAATAATTATAAACACTCACTTGCTAAATTATTACAATTCAAAATTTAAATGAACAAATATAGAAAGATAAGCAAATTATGTATAAAGACTAGTTAAATACAGGTTCCTTAAACGAATTGTATATGAAACATCTAACGAGACAAAATTTCACGCTCCAATTACAGTGCGCAGGCGCAGGGTCTGCGAGACGGGCGACGTGTGACTCGGGTGGAGCTTTACATCCACACGGGAAGGTAGCGTGAAGGGATATATATAAATGTGAAATTAGCTCACGAACAGAGTTAATTATTAAATAAACGTTAAATGTATTAGTAAATAAATGTGTATTTACAACAATCTTGGATAAATACATATATATGGTGTTGTATTCTATGTAGTAAGATAATTATTACTTGTCAATAAAATAAAGTAATTATGTAGAAGTAAATACAAGTTGATAAAAGAAATAATTTCCAAAATTAAGTTACGAATTAATAAATACCTACATCTATAAATACCTCTGGGACTTATTTTAAAAATAAGATAAATCTGTATTTTATATTGAATACAATATATATATAGGTACGTATGTATATTCCAAAAAATATTTAGAAATTAAAGTACTGAAATATTTAGAAGCTGATAATAAAACAGATATTTTCCAAGATTTTCTAACTAAACATATTTAATTGAATGAGTCACTTGTTCTGTCACTAATCGTAGCGACATCGTCACGTCGTCGCCTCGTGTAAAGGTGCACGTTAACCAATATTGTGCAGCGCTAATCCCGCGTGAAGGAAACGATAAATCACATCATTAAGTCGAAAAAACCGTCGAGCGATGCGTGTCTCAAGTCGCAAATGTGGACGCGGCATTAGGGCTGCTGCACGGTATTATTCACGTTGTTATGATTCAATTTTAAATTCCTTTGAACTTAAATGTTGAGATGGTTTCTGTAAAAATAATAATGGTATTCAAATAGGCACAGCTAAATGTCCTGGCCGCCGCCGACGGGCCGCAGCATCGGCGGTGCGAAACACTGTGCCCAGCGATCTCCGACCCGCGTGCCCAGCGTGGAGATTACGTGCATACACCCCCTTTATAGGCTGATGATGATGAAGATTAAAATAATAGTAGGTTTGCTTTGTTAGTGTTTACAGCCAATCAAAGACAAATAGACATCACTTCTGTGCTACGCTTATCAAATCTTTTGAAACCACTTGATGTACCTATTAGTGAAAGAAAATAATATCAGGGATCCTGAGGTAGTGCCTGTGGTAGGCAGGCACACACCGTTAAGATCGTCTTAATTCTCTGAGTCGTATGGACAATATGGCAGACTATGACTATGAGAGGGGTGTATATCCAATAGTGGAACTGTAAAAGGGTTGATTATAACAGTTTAATACCATTTTACGATTAAATATTTCGTGAGTATTTGTACACATGATTATAAATGTACCGGTTTAACTCACGTGCGTTTTTCGGGATGGCCCGACTAGTTTCGGACCTGTACGAGGTCCTTCCTCATGAGCTCTCGGGGTTTGAAGCGAGGTCGCAGCGGAGACGCCGGTACATTTATAATTATAAGTACCATTTTTTCGTTCAAATTTCACTAATGTAATGTTGAAAATAAATTTTATGTACTAAAATGTAACTGAACCGCAAACAGAAAAAAAACCTTGCATTTCTTTATAAGAAAAAAAATGTTACAAATCAACGCCCGCTGTCAAATCCTTACCCGGCCCAATCCATCTGCGCTCGTCACAAATCACCAAGACGCATGCCTTCCGCCGGGACTCGAACCGACTGTGGCGCCGTCCGATTTATTAACTCACTACACGATAATGATTTTAGGACTGGTAAAAATAAAACCTTTATAGTAAGTACATTAGTTCATTAATAAATACAAAGTTGCTATAAATAATTAAGTAGTACTTGAATTATTTGCTAACAAGTACACGTGTGCTTACTTGCTAGGAATTTAGACATGATTTAAAAATGATTGATTGTTGATTATGATTAAAATTTGCACTTGCTACGAGTACTTTTAGTGTGACATAAAACCATATGGTGCATATTATATGCTCTGTTGTGGTCCGAACTGATAATCTAAGTACATAATGCTGAAATTCGGATTAACGAGGCATCAGTTTAACCAATGTTTTTTGTTGACAAGCATATAAAATTTAAATATTTTTAACGGTGCTGTAAGGTTTTACTTTCGTCTTTTATCTCCCACCTAACTTTATCGCAGCTTGAGGAACGCTCGAAGCTGATAAATGAATGATAAGAAAATGTTAAATGTAAAAATTTATACATTTTCATTAACTGTACTGTAATATATATGGTATATATACAGATATATAGTCCACAAACTGTGACTTTATATAGTTTACACGTTTTTATAATGCATCAGAAAAAACAACTAACATTTCCAATAGTATAGTAATTAAACATACAACAAATATAGCAATAAAATCACTACATATTATGTAAAATACTCAATTTGAACACATAGATACATAGAAACGAAATAAAAACGTTTTTTGGATTCGTCAAAAAACACTTCTAACTGGTTCACCGCGGCACTTCAAGGGGAGTAAACACTTAACAAATAGCGCCGAGAGGTGTCTTTGGTCCAAGCCGAGACGCAATGTGTGTTTAGTACTTAAGACAGACCGGCGTACACGCAGGAGCGCGCTGTTGACAAGGCATTAGTCGGAAGCTCTGAGGACGCCCAGAGGTTTGCACAAGATAATCTAATTGCGTTACCATTACTTCAATTTGGGGCATAAGTGAAGTTATATCAGAAACTAACTCATTAGAGGCACTCACTGTTTCCGTCGGTTTTGTCCTATTCGTAAAATCTGGAATTATTCAATACAATAAGTACTCTTTGTAGGCAAACGTGTTTCCTAGTCTCCTATTTAGTTACCATCCGTTCAGATTGTAGTTGAAAGCGAGGATATTGGTATTAAAAAAAAGTAATAAAAGAATTATCACCATTGTATGTAATATGACATCAAGGTACGATAAAACACGTGAAGATCCGTTTTTCGCAGTGATCCTGTGTCTCTGTTGAACAGTACCTTCATAGGTCTGGAATTCGATAGATATAAACGTTTATTTGAAATTGTATAATAATTACTCTAGGTCTGATTATTTGTGCGTTTGTTTTTGCATGATCCTGGTCTGCATTTTATTCAAAAAACTGCGTTTTTATATTACGCACAATTCCATTACTACAACGTTACATAGATAAAAGATAATCTAGAATTTTGGAGGTTATATTATTTTCTTAGGAACTCTTGATAGATCTGATCTGTTACATGGGCAAAGTTAGTATCAGTAGGAATGGATTAAATACCCTACAAATGGAACAGTGAATACTGTTGCAAAACAGGTGTAAGGGGTGATGTCACTGTATGTCTGAAATTAAAATTTACATAAAAGCCGTTACGATCTCGAAAAGAGAGATTGTATCAAAAATGCAATAACTCTTTAACACGCCATTGCACGCAATGCGAACTGTTTACCCCAAAACTCTGAGCTGCGAATTAAAGGGTTCAAACTTACCCCCGAAAGAAATAAATTTCAATTCCCACTCAAGAGGGAAATTATTTCATTCACTCCACCCCTATTAGAATGATTCGGAGTTTTGTCTTCGATTCCGCTTTTTTTTTATTTTTTTTTTCTCAGTCTGTTTAAGAATGGGTAATAAATTTGAGGTGTTTGTGTAGCTAGGTATATACGTGTAGGGTTATTTACTGCTATTTTTTTTTCCGCGAGCATACTTTATTACTGACTTCCGAAACGAGAGAAACTCATTCGATTTCTCTCGTGTTTCACAAATTGTTTTCGTAACTAGTAATCTACTGCGCCTTTGATTATAATTATCGCTTGCTACCTTAGCAACTTTTCTTAGATTTCTTTTATTACGCCTTTATAAAAACTATCTCGACAGCAATTTTTATTGATATATCAATAATTATTTATGTTTATTAGGGACTTAGTATTAATCCTTTAGCTTAGGATCAGCAGATGTGTACAGAGAAATTGATAAAGTTTCGATTAGCAATGGCCACCAATAAATTAAATGGAAAGTGAATGAAATACTTCTGATAAAAATGTGATAAATTAAGTCATAATTAATCAACTAATCGTTATTGAGATAAACTTTTATCGTGACAGTTTAATTCTAAATTACTTTTTTGTAGCGTTATCATTCGCAAAAATCTAGACGGAGCAATCGCACGTGAGTTTGCAATAAATACTGGCACAGGGTACAGCACCCTCCTGTCCTATTACGTAATGGATTTATATATACTGGAAAAATATAAAATTTTGTATATGAAATACTATATAAATATATTAGGAATTTTTTTAACTTTTCCAAACTTTTGTTGTGTACACGATTTCTATTAATAACTTCAGCACTATGACAATACTATCTGAATCTATCTACATGGTCAAATAACTGTTCATTGACCCCAAATTCTAAATATCAGAGAATCAAAGAATATAACGTTATCATGATCTAACCAAACAAAATTGAACTTCAGCGTAACGTCCAAAATCCCTGACCCCATTCTGTAATCCCAAAACTACCGTTTTTGCGTACAGACCCACAACTGTGCCCACTCTTATATCCGTCAATGGGCACTTCATAAATATGCGAGCCCCTAGGCCTCTGATTGGACTTAAATAATAAATTCAATTTGCTCGGGTGCCCATCAAATATTTTCCCTGATAACGTTTCTATATTTGGACGGGTGGATCCTGGAAATAATGGTGTTATTTAGAGTCTTGCAATATGCTAAGATAGTAGGCTGCCGGCATTAACAAGTCAGGAGATGGCTGCGCTCGGGTGCGGATTCGGATGGCATGGAGTCCATTCGCGTGGATAATAGGAGTGTTTGTTTTTTATTTCCAGCAAACTTTTATGTCTAGAAGCTTATTGTAACCGCCATAAATTTGCGACAAAAAATCACTCGTAAATCCATACAAAATTATTTCTTGGGAATTAAAGAGCAAATTTAATGATTGGTAAAGAAATACGCGGGTAGGTGCGTTGTAAGATGTAGAAGAAATGTGTCTGCCTTTCCTGAAATATTTGTTTATAATACACATTTAGAATTTTCTTATAACTTAGGTACTTTTTTGTAAAAGTAACTTGTAAATATTAAATGTTTTTATAGGTGGTA
>DWDT01005690.1:0-10237 GCA_018245595.1 Microceris scylla
TGAAATTATTTTGACCATTTTAAAGGGCATCAAGTTCTAAGCTGCACCAGGCAGCAAATACCCTAGCTACGCCACTGTACTTAAAGGTACATAAAACTTCAAGCCGCCCCTCATACAATAAAAAAATGTTGTTTTTCTTTGTAACAATATTTATGGCAAGATTATGTATATATTATATTTCTTTAGGTTTTGAAGTGTTCTATATATTTACTGTTCAACAATTGCAGATGATAAAGGAACCCTCCCGTGAAGTGCTGTTGCCAGACCCACTGCCTCCCCCTTACCAACCCACATATACATTGGTACTAGAGATCACCGATGTGCTGGTACACCCAGACTGGTCTTATCAAACTGGCTGGAGGTAATGCAGGATATACTTACGACATGTGCCCTTATAGACAATATTCCCTTTATTTATATATTCATTAATCACATTGTTTACTTTTAATTTGTATCATCATCATCAGCCTACTCCCATCCGCTGCTGGACATATGCACCTCCAATAACAGACCAATGAGCTCCTTCTTTAATATGTTTACTAATAACATAAAAATATAATCCTTAATCCCAGAGAGTGATTTCTTTTAGTAGAATTTTATGTTAAGTGGCACTATGGGAGTGTCAGAAACGAATTGGTCATGCTATAGTACATTTAAGTATGAGTGCAGTAATGATTATTTCTCATGATCAATACTAATCACAGACTGTTTCTTCTAATAACAGATAACACCCTTCAAAGTGAAACAAATTGCTGTAGTAACAATTTATTCACAGTTAAAATAAGAGAATCTACAAACAATCACAATATTTCCGCCAACCTGTACTTGGCCAAACCAGCAGATGATACCCATTCTTTTCTCATTCTAGAAGATCCATGTTCAATAGTGGAACGATTATTAGGGTGATAATATGATTAAAATTGTTCCATGTATAACAGGTTTAAGAAGCGTCCGGGTGTGGACCAGTTTTTGCAGACCATCGCCAACTCAGATTACGAGGTGATAATCTTTACAACGGAGAATGGTTTCATGATCTGGCCGGTGATCGACAAGCTGGACCCCGAAAACAAACTCATCACCTACAGACTGTTCAGAGACTCCACACATTTTATTGACGGCGTGCACGTTAAGAATTTAGATGGACTCAATAGAGACCTGTCAAAGGTATTTATACTTTCTTAATAAAAAGTTTCACAATCCGAAACTGTATGTATCATATGTACCTCCATCGAGACCATTTAATAATATGTAGGAGTAGGTACAAGTATGCTTATCGGAAAAGTGCATTATTCAAAATAGATTTTTATTACACTTCATAAACTGTAATATGTTTTAGAAATCCCGAAATTTCCAAATTGAACTTTTGTTCTTTGAAATATTGTATAAATATTAAATATAAATATTCATATCTTTTTTTCCTTAAAATGAAATCGTGTCAATTATTTGTTTCACGTAAAACACGATGAATATATCTGTGACACTGTTTTCAGGTGATTGTGGTAGACTGGAACAAGCAATCCACTAAACTGCACTCTCAAAACACCCTCGTGTTGAAGAAATGGAAAGGAGACGACGAGGACACGACGCTGCTGGACCTCGCTAACTTATTACAGAGTATGTATTCACTCACAGAAAGTTAAACACCACAGTCCACTGGCATAGCGTGCCTTGGAGGGGCCCTGTATCAGAATTAGTGTATCAGAGCCCAAATGAAAGGTTGTATCGGAGCCCAAACATTTTACTAATTTTTGCTTACACACGTTAGGGGCTCCTGTAGCCCGTGGGCCCCGTATCATTTATACAGCTACGCCCCTTCGACACACTGTGATGAGGTAATTGCCAGCTTCCGACCGTGAGCAGCCGATTATCAAAGCCTCATTTGTTATATGGCGTAGTATCTACACTGCCTGCAGAAGGGGTCCGATTCAACCCCTAAAACAAAGATTGGAACCGTTTATTTTATTCACTGATTGTATATATTTATATAGCATTTTTATAAAGATAAGTGTATAACCACACGGTGTAGTAAAATTGTTTTTCATTGCTGCGCAGCGATTGCGATGTCGAACGTGACAGACGTGCGCGAGGTGCTAACATACTACGGTCAATTCGACGACCCCATCGCCGCCTTCCGCGACAACCAGCGCCGCTTGCTCGAGCAGATGGAGCAGCGCGAGCAGCCCGAGCCTTCCCTCACCAGCTCCTGGTTGCGCACCTTCACCCGCCGCTAGACGCCGCCCCACGGTTGTCTAACCACTGCGGGATCTATCTGCGCAGTATTGGTTATTTGTGCCAGTAAAATCACATGTTTAGTCAACTTAGTTCAGTGCTGGGCATAAGTTTCCCATTATAAAAAGCTTTTTACCTATACTATAACTACTACTCAGGGCATGCGGAGTAGGATCGCCAAAAATATAAAAATAAGGGATATACTGTCACCAGCATGAGAAAATTGAAATATCTTGAAAAATTTCCATGGAATAGAGTTTGTTTTTCCAAATTGAAATATTTTTTATCTTGTGATTATGCCTTTGATGACGTCATCAAAATATTTCACGTAATAAAATCTGAGAAGAAAAAAATTAAAATAAGCAAGCCTTTATAAACCTAAATATGTAAAACCTTATAATACAATGTTATTTCCATTCGACTACGTCATCTCTTTCTTGTGAGTCTGAAACGTGTGTATAATATATATGTTGTTTTTCCAGGTGCCTCGAGGAAGTGCAAGATTATTAGTCCAATATTGAAACTTAGTCATCTTTTCGTTCCTTTCGCGGCTTATATCTCGTAGCTTTGCCATTGATGTTATCTCAATAATTTGCACAAGATATGTAATGCATTGTGAACTGTATATAACTTTTAACTCGAACTGTGTATATTACCTACTGTTCATTTTTCGATCTTAATATTATAATTAGTGTTTCAAGACAACCCCAAATTGGTGGCTTATTTGCCAATTTGGGTATGTTATAAATATGAAAGTAGTATACATTAAATGATTCAGTTTAAATCTATATGGATTTTTCGCTTGTTTGATACATTGTAGGTTAGAATCAGAATGCAAATATCTGAATTGTCGGTACGTGGTACTTATTCAATTCATGGTTTACGTTGCATTTAAGAAACTTATGTTAATTATTTAATTTAACATGTGGACGTCTGTGTGTATGTGTGTGAGTATCAGGTTGTGTTATTCGTCAGTTTATGTAAGTCAGGTCATAGGGATTATAGTTTGTTAAAGAACAAATGTGTTTCATTACTCAACGATTTTAATATAATATGTATTCTATTTCAATAAATAACAAATCTAATATACATAATAGTTTCTTAATCACACCCTCCGAGCGGTAGTTTCAGCACTGTACCTCTCCCGTCTTCCAATTATAGAAATGAAATAACGCGGTTTTATTTGTATTTTTTATGTAATTTCACTGGACAACCGTGACATATAAAAATTTTATTACTAACAAACAATCCTGATCAGCTGTCTATGTCTACTGTTCTTTATGTCATTCACTATCAGACATGTACAAATTCAGGGCAGTAGATGATTGTTCCATAGCAGTGTCGTCTGATGTATTCATCCAAACTTCTAACAGACCACTGTCCAACTCCTCCTTT
Source organism: Microceris scylla (assembly GCA_018245595.1). Lineage (NCBI taxonomy): Eukaryota > Metazoa > Arthropoda > Insecta > Lepidoptera > Hesperiidae > Microceris > Microceris scylla. The sequence continues at coordinate 3,625 of DWDT01005690.1, forward strand.
TCAAATGTATCAAAAATTTCCTTTTCATTAAATCTGCTCTTGTCCTTCCTCGTTGACCTAGCGTCACCCGTCATATAGCTTTCCGGAACCTTCTTCAACTTCTTCCACACATGTGCAATATCTACGATACTGGATACTTCAAAATCTTTACGAGGCAATATGTATGATTCACTCCATTCGTGAAGTTTTTGGGAACTATCGTCGATTACAAAGTTTTCGAGATGTTCGGGAAATATTGTGTGACATGATACATCACCCAGGGAATTCTGTAACAATACAACGTAATTTTCTCCATGCTCTAAAATTATAGAGCCTGTTATTGCTGTATGTAACCTGCTATCTATTGGATTGTAGAAATTTCTTGAAAGCTTGTTAATACGAGCTTCTTCAAGAGTTTTTAATATGCAGGGGGGTCGATATGGAATTGTTAAACACCTGTCTCCTTCTTTGCTGTACTGTTTAAAGTTGGGCACGACACACATGTCCTCACACCACTGGCTGCTTAAACAGATCAAGTCCTTGTTCATATCAAAGTTACATTTTTTTATGTATGTTGTTACACATTGCATGCCATGTGTCCATCGTTGAACTGCTGACACTTTTTGTTGTTCACAATAGCGTAAGTCCATTAAGAATAAATGGTGATCTGTGGTTACATACATAGTGGGTGCAATGTCAGACTGATTGGCTGCACTTATATCATGGCAATCCACCTCATCAGTGATATTCTTCATATCACTCCACAAATATGCTACATTATGAGATCTCTTATCATACAGGGATATAGACTTTCTTCCTATATGTGTGTAGAAAGCTCTATCAGTGCTTACCACAGTATTCCAATTGTCAACAAGACTGTGTATGTGTGCTTTTAATTTCACACTGATTCCAATCATTTGGTCTAAATTAACAATACTTAAGTTGTGGTCTAATGTTGTAATGTATAAAATGTTTTTATGGCAATTGTCAAACGATATTCCTGTGTATGGCATGTCAGATTCTGTTACTTTCAGCATTTCAAAATTCAGTTTGTTATCTGTGCAAACAATTTTCAAGATAAATACTTTATTTCTTGTTCTTAATGCTACTATGTTTTGAGATGAATAAATTGTTTCTAATATATTCACTCCACAATCAAATTTTGCTTCATCTTCAGTACCTATTGTAATATCGATCTTATTGAAATTTGTTACAACTGAAACAATAATACACCACATGTTCATTGAAGTTCCTTTAAAGTAAATATTATATGGTATACAATACAATACACTTGCTACACAAATAGATAGTATACAATATTAAGTTCTGAAAATGATTTGCATATACACCTGACACATTGGCATCACATTGGTGTATGTTAAACAGAGTGTACTGAAATCAGTTTATACAATTTGAACATGATTTTCTGCTGGTAATTTTAGCTCAATTCAATTTATGTCTGATGGATTTGGCTTTCTTGGGCTGATCTTTATAACATTTAGCTTTATTTCAGTTATTTTTAAACCAGACAGTGTATTTTGTAAGGCATGACAATTTTGGGCTTAAGACTAGCTAGGATTGGTTATATGCTCTGGCTGCTATGGGCAGCATAATGGATGGTGCAAAAAGATGTACTCTGTGATCCCCAGCCCACATACCCAATGTTGGAATTATTGGCAAAAACACCTCAGGAATGATCTACAGCCAGCAAAAGATCTACACAAGCTGATAATGTTTTGTCCAATATAAATTCAGTTAAAGTCTGACAATAGAAAGGTCACTGGTTAGTCATGGAGCAAAATTAGCTGACCTGGATAATAGTTAAGAATGTTATTTTGATGAATATTATACAGCCACAATCAAAAGTATTAGGTACCCATATTGTTTATCTGTATCTTAACAATTATCGTTCGGCTTAGCTTATTAGGGCATTATTCTTGTATTAGGGATACTTTTACCTAGAAAAAAGACAATGAGACGTTTTTATAACACACAGGTGTATAAGAACAAAAAATTCTGTGCAATAAGCTATTTTACGAAGTTTTGCATTTTAGTGTTTCATGATATTTTGAAGTGAACACACGCTTTCTACACAATTATTTTATTAATTTTCTAAAATATTAGTCTTGTTACCGTACAAAATGCCAAAAAAAATTGAACTTACTGCAGAACAGCGCCTAGAAATTTAGTTCTTACATAAACAAGGCTGGTCGCAAGTGAATATAGCCAGAGAAGTGAACTGACCACATTGTGCAGTGCAATATGCATTGAATTGATTCAAGGAGACTGATTCCTATGTAAATAGACCAAGAACAGGCAGAAGAATAATAACTACAGCCTGTGAAAACCGATTGTTGGTCCCACATTCTCTACAAGACCACAAAAAAACAGCTTTCAACCTCGCTGCAGCTTTATGGGAAGCAAAATGCAAATCTGTAGGTGTTCATATAGTATAGAATAATAAGCAGATAAGATGTCCTGTGTGATGTCAAGTTATACTTTTAATACCAATCTATGGGTTGCAGTGACCAGTACAAAATTGTATTATGCATGTCTTAAATTGGTTTTCTTTTTTAAATTAATGGACTTACAAACACAGCTGAATTCACTATGTAGAATGTAATCCACTGAGTTTATACAGATCAACTGCATGTTGCCATTGCCAGCATAATACCAGTTGTAGGAACTATCGAAGTACTGGTCTGGATCACTGTCCAAGTGGGCAGCCATATTTACAAGATGCAGAGGACACCTCACCACATCATCATTGAGTTTTTCATACTTCTCTACCATTTTTCCATAAACTGTAATGAAAACAATATTACTTACACTCTAGTACTTACAACTGGTTCTGTTTATTAAAAGTAAAATGAAATTTTATAAGTAGAAATCGATTTTCTTTATATCAAATACAAAATTAAAGCTAAATTGAGGCATTCATGTATTTTTAAAAGTTGCAAATATATATCACCCATCTGCAACTAAAGTTTAATATCTCAAAAACACTATCTTTGAACATACAGTTTATAAAGTTTGAGATCTGTTCACTAGGGGACTATAGTGTTTAGTGAGAAGTTAGTAAATTATAAATAAGTTTCCTTACATGCTGTCTGTCTAAGACTTTTACAGGTTCGATACCAATCATGTTTGAGTTTCAAATGGTCCGTAACTGGATCAGATCTGCCTATATGCTTCATAGAGTTTATCATCTTGGGTGAATAACTTTTATGACAAAATGGTTCAAAGAAGCTAGTTTCAAGCTGGCCATCCCAATCTTCGCTCATAGAACTTAGAGGGTGTCCGGGTAATGCAAAATGGAAGTTTTCTAAGTGGTGTCTTGTCGTACGCCGCTGCCTTAACGTTTGTGTACACAATAAATATGCTTGTATATTCTTGTGATGCAATTCTTCTAAAATTTTATGTACTGGTGCAGTATTATCTATGGAGTCAGCTACTAATTCTCCCCGGCCTTTTTTTTTCTACGAAAAGTAAAGTGTATTATATTGGTTACAATTACCGGATGATAAAAGTACAAAAATAACAAAATCAAAATTCAACCTCGAAACTGTAGTTAATACCTTGATTATTTTCATTTTACATTCAGTACTCATTGCAAACAATAAAAATGGAATATACACTACACTTTATATTTCTAAAACTATATTTTCAACATGTGACAATCTTGATCCTATACAACGAGGCCCGAGGGGTGCGTTCCACTAATGCAACCACAACGATCACAATGCTCCTTTAAGATGCGTTCCACTAAGCGTTCACAACGCTCCTTTAGTCGTTCCACATATCGTGAGCGCGGTCGTGTGGACGCTTACTGGAACGCACCCTTAGTCGTTCCACATAGCGACGGCGGTCGTTGTGGTTGCGGCGAAAACGTCACTCATGACATCATGACATAAGCTCACGCGAAGCCCAGGGCGACTCATCTGAAAAGGTGGGTCGCCGCGATCGTCGAGAAAATTGGCGGGATTTTCAAAACTCAAAACAACAAACACCTGAGATCGTTCCGCGTTGTTTTTAAAATTCAAATAGTATTTTGACGTTGATAACGCATAAATATCAGAATGTCACTTTAAACGTGAGTGGACGAGATGGTGGTATACATAGACCATAATGTCTCTGAATAACAGACAATTAATAGCAGATCATCCTCATTATCCCTTTTATCTGTCGTCTATTGTAAACTTTTCTCCATAAAAATTAAAGAGAATTAAAGCAATGATCATGCTGGCTAAGGATGAATATAAAGGTCTATCTACACGGCCGTAGGCAGTTATAAATGACAGTTTACTAGACTTTTACATCCTAACCAATAGATCGAAAATATACATAATAAAGGGCTTACACAAGAATAATAAAATTTCACCAGTATTTGATATTTATTCATAGCATAAACAAAATAGAATTTTTTAATTAATGAGATAATAAAATATCATATTATTATTTTATGATCGACATTAGAACTCGTCTATGTGTATAATAATTTTCATGGCGTCACCACTCTTAGCAAGTTCCATGGCCTTCTTTGTATCGTCTATTTTAAAATGGTGAGTGATAAAGGATTTCAACGATATCGCGCCACTTGAAACCGCTGCTATCGCCGACGGATATCTGTTAAATAAACATTATTATTACTAAACAAAAAAAAATTAAAGTAATGATAATAATAAATGTTTTGGGAAATCACACATAAACGGCAATTATATCCTTAATTAGGCAGGACCCCTTTTAGGGTGACAACACAACTACTAAACATCCACTTATGTACGCTATTTTAAATCCATTCTTAAATAGATACTTGTACGCTCAGATAAGAAAAAATGGTGACGGTTATCATACAAAACTATCTTACGAAAATTAAACCGTAAACCCTCGACTCAGCATGCAGAATCGCTAACCACTGACTAAAACGAGAGAGTTATTCAGATAGATGTGGTTATATTATTGTTACAATATAAGGCTAAATAAATATAATCTTGAACATTAAATGGAAATTGATCACCAAAAAAGAATATTTTGGTATTAATAATTTACTTAATTTTTAATATGTAATAAAAATATTCCTATCCGTGTTAGTGGTAAGTGTTGTAAAGTATGGATACGTGTTTAGTATCCTGTAGGAGCCTCTGATGTCGATTTCCCGCAATAGCGCCGCGGACAGCGGCACCGTCGACATGGCGTCCGCTATGCCCACCACAAGCACCAAGCCCCCTGTCTTCGTTGCCTACAAGAAATATTTCAAGTATTCATACGTATATTCTTAATATTTAAATATACATGCGTTGCACGATTTTTAAAAGCATACATTTTTAAGACTAAAATTATTTGTGCACTGACGTATAATAACTGGGATGATGTTACTAACATTCCTATTGAATTGCAGTCGTGTTACGTACGTACGTACGTGTTACGTAGATAAGTGTTATCCAATTATTACTAGGTAGTGGTCTTATTTAAAATCGCATAATAGTCGCAGGACTTCAGTGACTGGTTAAATGCAGACTAACAAAGCCTACCGTGATACTGCTAAATGCCTGGTTGCTAACGTACAGCAGCGTACACGGTGCGATGTCCTTAAATCGCATGCCCCGCATGGGAATAATACATAAAAACTTTCGTTATTTAGGGGAAGCCTATGTCCAGCTTTAGATTATGACTGAGTAATAATAACGATGAATACTTTTATTAAAAACTTGTATTTAAAGACCATACTGACATGAACAATTCTATTTCTACATGCCTGTTTGATGTTCATTGCCGATATCCTGGACGGTAGCGACAACTTCTGTGTGCTACTTGCTCGTTTGATACACTCTCTTCACTTTGAAAAGAAAACTATGAGGAGTGTCAGTCTACACTAAGTCAGTGTGGCAGACTAACAACTTAAATCTTTTCCATCGGAGACAGACTCGTATACAATAGTGAACCATGAAAGAGTTGGTGGTAATAATCCTTGAAGTACGTTTAACTGACCAACATCGCGACTCGTTGGACTGAGGCGTAGCCGCACGCATCAATACTGATGTCCGGTTGCGAACCAAGCAGAGCAACGATCTTGTCCATGGTCTCCTGGTCGGAAAACTCCTTCTTTGTCAGGAGTATATAGTCCGCGCAAAGCTGCTGTGCAGTGTGTAATCTAGACTTTACTACGTCTGGAAATGGAAATGACTTTAAACGACTTTATGATATGAAACTGTTTTTTAAAGTATAGTGCAAATTAGCAAACATTCTGGTTTTTCCTAAAGGGTATTGTAAACAAAGAATGTTGCAACTAATGAACTTAGAATATATCGATATTATGACTGACTATCAGCTACTCAGTTTTTGTATGTTCTATTGATTACAAATCGATAACAATTACAGAAGTTTCTAATAATTACAAACCAGACTTTTTTTTATATTTAGCCTAGCAAATATGTAGGCAGGTCATATTCTGGTAAGTGGTCACCGTCTCCTATGGACATTTGCAACACCCGAGTGGCGAATGCTTTGCCGGGTTGGTAGAAGAGCTCTCTTTTCGCTTCGCTTTTCTTGAAGAACCTCATGTCATATTGCTTCGGGAAAACCTCGGATTGTAATTATTAGAAACTTCTGTAGACCTCCGATTACCGAATAACGG